>JASAMW010006375.1:0-31905 GCA_030247985.1 Epsilonema sp. ZAB3_2
TAAGCAGCCTGCTTTGCCTGACGAACGAGACCAGGCTCGCTAGTGATTGATTTTTTGTTTCCCCACTGTTCCAAGACAGTATTGAATCGCAAATCGAACGATGTGCAATGTGGGATGATTAGATAGGCGCTTGCGGGCATCGAGCCACGTTCTGGCACGAGAAGGCAGAAGTATACTGTAAGGCTTCGTGTATAACCACTTCGATAAAGCCTCCTAGTCCTATTTAGTGACTAATGATTTGTATCCCACTTCAACAAACAAAACGCGAGATAAATAAAAGCATATTGATGATTGATTATGACACATTTTGGTTTGCCTGCTGTTGTACGTATGTACCTGTAGCCCTCGCGTATGACTTCCCTCTAATCGGTGGCTAACGGCTTTTATTCCCTGGGGGTTTATACATGAAGCTTTTCAGTATCATCGTAATAGCTTGTTGCCAAGCGAGAAATCTGACTTGACTGGCACTGCCTGGTATTTTCCAGTGCAGTGAGCTGAGAGTAGAAGAAAGCACATTCCTCTGTTCCAGCTGTTTGTAGGCTCAGGGCCAAAAAGGAGAAATATGGGGGGGGGGGGGGGGGGGTGAATAGGAAAAGGGAAAAGCCTTTTCTTCCCTCCTTTTAGTTTGGTTATCAGTTATGGCACCACAATCGAAGGTTTATTTTTCTCTTGTTGCTTATCAGTTCTTGCTGGCACAATCAATGGTGTGGAATTGCCCACTTGGAATGGATGTAATTCTATGCGTTTTTGCCCGGTATCGCTTGAGTGAAGTTTCCATCGTTTCTCATGCATTTCAATGGCCTACATTAGCCTATTCCATATATGTGGGTTCCTGTTCTAGAACAACTCAGTAAATAAACAACAGAGCCATCAATACTGGACGGACACGTCCAAAATGGAAAACAAACATCGAAAAAGTCATGGGGTGAAGTGAAGGGGGCTATTAAATTAGTGACGGCGGCTTGTGATGTCATGAAACCACGTGAAAGCTCGGGGGTTGTGAACTTGTTGGCGAACTTTTGGGGTTGTTTGTTGAAACTGGTCTGATGATAGTGTATGGAGGGTGACATGACATGTGTGCTAAGTGTGGTTTCGTTGTCGTTAAAAATTTTGGAAAGTTGCCGGGGACTGACTGCATCGCATAAAAAACTTAAGTATGATATCAATCGATTCCTTGAACTGTCCTCTTTCAAATGAGCTGTTTGATTCATCATTTGCTAATACAGCAAGTTCAAGGGAGCTTTAGGTAGCCAGGTTTACCCCATGACCGGGTTTACCCCACGGTACCCTACTCGCCGTATGTTTGCTTCGAGTTCTTTTCGTACAATTTGTTGGCTGGATTTTTCATCAATGACAGACTAGACAGGGGGTCGTTTTTGCGTTGTGTTGGAGTGATGGTAGTGGTAGTTTTTTTTTGGGATCGAAGAAATAAATTGTACAGTAGTGAGTTGCTGCGGGCAGCGTTTTGTCAATTTTGGCGTAGGCTTCACTTGGTTGACAAAGCATGGCCAATGTCGCGAGGAGGGATAATGTTATAAGCTGCGGTTTGAACTACAGCACAAGAATATAGGCATTTGAATCCACATGGGCATTCGTAACACATGTACAGTATACAGTATTATGTATGTTGTACGTTGCGGTATACTGCGAGCATATGCAGTGCCATGTACATAGGTTTACTTGTACTTGTATTTATTGTGCGTACACTGTACAGGGCAGTGGGATTCATTTATGCCCATACGTACGTACATACTGGCTAGATAAACGTGGCGTATTCTAGCGAAACATCAGCGTCACGAGTTCACCCAGGCTGCTCCCACAACATAATAGTTGCAACGAACTAATTCGGCGTCTCTGGGTGAACTTATGACTTTGATGTTTCGACTGGTCATGGAAAATAGTACTGTACGTATGCTACAACGCGGAAAGTGAGTGAAGCCACTTGGAGCTGCATGTAGAGAGAGACATACAGTCTTTGTCGAGCCCTATGTGTGTGTATGTATAGTTCTTGTTGATTGTACGTCTTACCTTTCCTCAAAGATAGTAATGCACATTGCACACACACATAGATCCAATGCACAGAACGCAAAGTACTGGATGGCTGGGTTGGTGGATGTAGTAGTGGTTCGATTCTAGAAACGACTGAAGTGCACGCCACACGTACACACAACACACAGCCGTAGGTAAACAGGGAATCGGTGACTGCGGGGAAATTCGGGCCGAGGGAACGGGTAATTCTGGGCACATTTTGTATCATTCCACCTTCATTTAGTAGGGAGAAAATGAGTAAATGCTCGTATTGACGCCGCTTTTGCTAACGTAATTCTGTTTCCATGTCTATCCAACTGAACTACTGGAGATGGGTTGAGATGGCCCTCATAGGAGGAAATTGTGTGACTGAGGTAATACAAGTGCGTAGTTCAATGGTTAGGTTGCTCGCCTGGAACGCGAGAGATCCAAAGGGTTCGATACCCTGGCACACTAAATTTTGCTTTCTGGCCCGAATTACCCCATACTCTCCATTTATTTGTACAGGGGAGTATGCAACAGTACATACAGCGTACGTACGTGCTGGTTACTAGTTGAGAGGCGTGTGTGTATAGGAGGAGCTGAATCTTGTGTGCATCTCTCCTGTCGTGTCGCAGAGATAATAATTGTCTCCGGGGTTGTCTTCAAATAAAAAATGGAGGAGGCTGGCTGCTATGTTGCAGACCAGATATGAAATGAGGGGCTATGTAGTGACTGACTGGCGAGTTGCGTTGAGTGTTGAAGGGTTTGATTATTGGGGCTGTAGGGAGGATTTTTGCCGTGAGGTACAGTCTGGCCAGTAAGAGTTGGCTATGTAATGATATTCAAGGCGCGTTGCGTAAAATAGATTCACAATTGCGGATTTCTGTCCGTGCTTCGTGTACTCCTATTTGGCAGAAGTGCATGCATACTACGCAGTACAGTACGACTTGAGTCACATAGCCAACTCTCTCTGGCCAGACTTTAGAAAATGCTGCACGTGCTTTTCATCCGCGCGCAATTTTATTTTGGGCCTGAATTCGTGCGTAGGAGAAGCACCTTAAACTTGTAAATAAAAGAAAGAGGGGATGATGAAATTGGAAAGTAATTCTTTCGTGCCTGTAGACGGCAGCTGAGCTAGGGTGAGAGGAGATAAGTATGCGTTTTGAGGAAATAATTGAATTGATATCTAAGATGCATTTATTATTAGGGATAATATTGAAGCTGTATGATTGATTGGGCGGACGCCATAGCAACACTTGCGGCCCACGTTTGTTCTGTCTGTACTGTAGCCCGTATCAAATTGTAGTTTACCTATATTGTAATTATGAATTATTATTATTTGTAATTAGAGGGTACGGTATACCCTGCTTTCCTGGGCAGAGAAACAGACCTTGCCTTGCTCCCCATTAACGCGATAACGCATTCAGTAATCAGTACAGTACAGTAGTACATTCACATGGCTTTACAAATACGCATATGCAAGAATAGTATGGTTTTTGGTGAGGGTGAGGTGAATAGCCCTCGGTCCACTGCAAAGAATGCAAAGATTTACAAAGTAGGGTGCAACGACTTTCTCCGATTCCCAGACCCAAAATTATTGCGGCGGAAATAGCACAAAGCCTAAAATAACTCTCAGGCTCGCTGAAATATTTAGCTTATACTGCGGGCGTTTCGTCGAATAATCTTTCGCGTTGTTTAGATCTGGAGCACGCACAGTATATAAGCACGGACTAATCTTCCCTGCAAAATAATCCAGCGGGCCTGAGTGTAATCTCTGACTGTGTGCGATATCGATTCTACGGAATTATGGCGCGTTCACCAGGCGTCCGTCCGTCAAATCCGTAACGGACGTATGTATCTAGGAGTACATGACACACCGCAAACAACCGTGTACTACCCTGTACTTCTAGATACGTTTTACGGATTTGACGGAAGGACGGACGGATTTACGGACGGCTCCCCAACCTTGTACGTACACGTACTTATAAGGGTTTTTCTCGTGCTCCAAAATGGGCCGGCGGTCCGGATCCGGACTTTTCGACCCAGCCCAAGACATTGGACGAAACGGACGAGCTTTTGTTTCCTCCCTCTTGAGTGGTCATAAAGAGGATTTGGGTCAGCGTGAGGGAGAGGGAAGGAGGGAGGAAGGCCGACGTTAATCCTATTTGCCCAAGAGGAAGGCGACAGGCTTTGGCCATTTGTGTTTCTCATGTTTGGTCCGGCCAACTTACGTAGGTTTTGGTCCGTCCCGACGGTCGCCCAAAAATCATGAGAAAAACCCTTAGTATAGGCATACCCCGCGGCCCGCCTTGTGTGATCATCTGAACATGCAGTGCTTTGCGTGTGTGTGTACCTGGTTTCTTTTTGTCTGTTGCAGTTGTGCGCCCCGTGCAACACGCCGGCGACGCCGCCGAGCTTTCCGGACGCGCTGCTCGGATTGCAGAAGCTGCAGGCGAGCGACCACCACGCCGGTTCCAGCTTCCCCTCGCCCCCGGCCCCGACCCCCGCCCCGCTCCTCCTTCAGACTCCGCCTACGGCAGCGGCGCAGGCGGCGGCGGGCACGGGCACGGGGGTCAAGGTTCTCGGCGCCTGCAACCACATAGCCCCTCCTAATGACAGGTAGGCAGTCATGATCGAAAGGGGAACTTGTGTGACAGGGGTCATCCGGGTGTGTAGTCAAGTGGTTAAGGCGCTCGGCTGGAACTCGAGAGGTCCAGGGTTCGATTCCCTGGCACATCTATCTGGCAATTTTCCTTCTCGACTGTAGGTACACCTACTAGGCGACAACTTACTACCGACACCGAGCATATTGAATGATCTTTCGTGTTGAAACGAAAGAGCCGATGAGTACGGTGCAACTTAAACTCCCACCTACGTAGTCTGACCGTGTGACTACTTTTACTCGTACCGAGCATCTTCTCGTCACATGCACACGCGCGTTCACAGGAGGGCACACACGAGCTGTTGCTTTCTCGTACCGACCTTGGTGCGAGATGATGCGAGTTGATCGCTGGTACTGTACCGTTCTGAAGATGCGCTGTGTCTGTACGAGCAAAATTACTCACGCAGTTCGACTGGTACTAGTTAGCAGAGGCGAGTGCATTCCGACAGCATTCGCCGGCGTCGGCTCCTTTGTTTCAACACAAAATACAGATTTGCTGGGTGCGAGTAGGTTGTCCTGTAGAGTATGTTGTCGGCTACTGTGTAAAATGGTTTGACTTCCCCAGTAGCCCATTTTCCCCCACACAGTACAATGTAGGTTCCAATGGACCGATCGATTCCTTGAACTCTCTTTCAATTGAGCAACTGTGTACGTGTCTGGTTCCTCAGCTGCTTACCCCACATTACCCTACCTACTGTATTTATGTCTTTCTTGCATTCTTTGTTCAGGTATTGTTCTGGCACCTGTGATTGGCAGTTCGGTCAAAGTGGGTTAGTACCAAAGGATCCTCAGGCGACGATTCAGTCGTCCATGATGATGTCATCTATGAATAGCCACCATCACCACCACCACGACAACCACGTTGTTGATGCTACGTCCGTTAATGGTCCAATGTTGAGCACTAGCAATGCGGCAGTAGAGACGGAGTTAAGCATGGACAGTGGCATCGGGATGGACCACAACTCAGGCTTTGCTGGCGTGACGAGCGAAAACGCCGGCCCACCCCAGTTCATCAACGCAATTCCCATGATATTTCCCATAGAAGCGCAGCAGTGAGACACACGCGGAAGAAATGAAACAAACATGGACAGCCACGGACAATTTTAATTGATTTTTGAAAAGGGGATCTGGCGGGAACGTTTGTTCGTTTGTATGGGGAGGCAAATTTCGAATTTCTTACATTTGAAAGCACCTACTTACTTTTGTAAAATTTCATCCTATCGGCTCCAAAACATGGGAATAGATCGAAAGAGGATGAATTTTTACATTATGTATGTACATAGGTGCCTTCAAATGTAAAAAAAATATGAAACTTGACTCCTCCATACCAATTTCCCGCCAGATCTCCCCTTTAAGATACCGACAAGGAAATGGAAGAGCGTGGAAAAATTAAGCCACGGTTTAGTTTACAGGACAAATCAATGCTGTTTGTTGTTTAGCGACAGGACAGCGATGTTTGTTGTTTTACAGCCGCACAGTACACGAAATACACGGTAAAGTACAGTAATCAGCCACGACTGTTCTTATTGGTAGTATCTTGTTGTTCTCCTCTCACAGTTTACGAGTATAGGGTCTTTTTTGAAGCACCTCAAGTATTGGTAATGTTCGTTAATTGACGCATGGTACACAAACAAACGCTATACTATTTTGCCGTTTTGATGACTTGTTTTACCGTATGCAGGAATCAGCGTTGTTGTTAGTTTCGTTCGATGGCTTTTTGGTGCACCCTGAATATCGATTGAAATGTATTTTCGTTCGTACGACGGACGAACACTGCAATGCAATCAATTGTTCAATAAATAATCATGTTCTGCGACTTTTTGCGATATAGGAAGCAACCGTGGTTTGATGTTTGTTTCTTGCACTTGCACCTTACTACGTACGTAACACACATCCTTGGATTAATACATACTTTACTCTAGCCAAAACGGTGTTGAGCTGCGTGTTTTGTTAGGTCGGAGGAAGTGTCACATTGATGACTGAAACAGGAAATAAGCATGTGTGGTTGGTGAGCAAGTTCTTCGTTCGTCCTATTTGGTTGGGGGCGTGTGTGGTGGTAATTCCAAACAGCGCCGCGAAATTATTTTTTATGAACGTTAACGTTACAACGGCTTAGTAATGTATACTTGTGACACAATTTTTTGTGCCAGTGCTTTTTTCTCTGGATCACACGATGTTTGTATATTCTTCTTCTATTGTGCTCTGTTGTCCATGCTTCTTGAAGTGAATACGAACGACACGGCGCAGTAAAGAAGTTCACATTGTCGCCAAGCTTCAACCATCGCTCACAGTCATTTATTTTACTTTCATTTATTTATTTACCGACCAGACCACGGGGTTACTGTAATTCCACAGAAAATGCAATGAAAAGTTAGTAGAACGTAGCAAAGCAACTGCATAAAAAGAAAATATAACAATAATAAACACGCAGGCTCAACAATATATATAGGATAGAACTCGGAACCCAGCCCAGCTACCTATTTTCCCGAGCAAATATTACCGTACACCACATAAATCAGCAAGAGAGAACCCTATAGAAGAGAAATAATTTCATACGCAAAGGCAATCAATCAAGCCCAACCATAGCTGCAGTTTTCACAACACCAATTATGAATGAGTCATCCGTACACCCAAAGTGAATGAATTATGCTGCCTATCACTGAAAAATTGCTCAGATGACATTTGTTCCTGTGTGCCTACAGTTTGAAAGACTAGCCCCTGTTGCCTAGTTATCAGATATATCTGATCAATCATATTAGTTGGCCCACAATATTGACAAAAACAAGAAAGAACACGATAACATAAAAAATAATATTCAATAATCGATAAGAAAGAAATATACAGCAATAACCACAGCGTTTCGTTTCGATGGCGAAAAAGAATGTGACATGACAGGAAATTTTTGAAAGTATTGTTCATAATCACGACTCCTTTAACTCGGGTAAAAAATTATCACTAATAACATTCACAACAAAAGTAATCCCTCCCTATAGCTCATCTTGATACAAACAAACTCACATAGGCAACAAGGGTCCATGTGTGCATTCATAATAACAATAAGCTGCATTGTAATAAAAAATAATGTCAATAAAAATCTCAAAAATTTTTCATAAAATTTTTCCGTTGACGATACAATTTTCTTCAGGGTGTAAAAAACCCAAAAATACATTTCTCCTCCGGTCATATCATGCCCTATTAATTTCACAGCGAACAAACACCTTTTGCATAGATATATAAGCACTTATTGTAGCGTAATGTACAGCAGCAGCTTTATACAAATGCAATGTAGATACCTAGATAGATACCAAACACAATAACCCCATCATAACCATACACAACAAATCAATCAATCAATTATTGAACATCGGCAAAGGTGTGTAAATGCAAACAAAAGGTAGTAAAAACACCTCCTCCACTCCACAAAAAAATACAGTTCATAACCAACGAACGCATACTGCAGCATACCTATAGCACAGAAAAATCAACACATACCTACATATATACCATCATTTTCAATCATCCTACACAAAAATTATTGTTTTCTTGGCCTGCTGGTTTTGGAGAGCTAGGTCATTGTGGGTGTCTACTGCCTTTAAGTGGGCGCCGGCTCTTCAGCAGCCTTATCCTTGAGTAAGGTGTCCATGATGATACTGGCCGTTTTACCGGAACTGGAGCCTTGCACAAAAGTGTCGTGGTCGCCTTCCACTACGTGCACCGACACCGATGTAGCCACCTGAAGCAACCAAAGATATTGCAGGGTAGTGCGGGGTAAGCCCGGCCATGGGTAAATCCGGCCACCTAAGCTTCAGGGCTGCATACCTCAGCAACCCATGAACCAATTGAGACAAAATGGGATATCAATTGATTCCTTGAACTCTCCTCTTTCAAATGAGAGGTTCTATTTGATTCATCTAGGTGGCCGGGTTACACTAACAGTAACCCTACAGTACCCAAAACGTATGCTATGGGTAAAGTTATAGCCTAGCCAGTAAGAATTGGCTATGGCATTCAAGGCACGTTGCACAAACTAGAGTACGTTCGCAATTGCGGATTTTTGTCCGTGCTTCGTGTACTCCTATTTAGCAGAAGTACATACATGCAAACTACACAGTACGACTTGAGTCCCATAGCCAACTGTCTCTCTGGCCAGACTATAGAAATTTCGGTCCGCGACTCTTTGCAGCGAAGAGAGCGCTGTACAGTAACAGTACTATCAAAAATATATAATTCTGCTTAGAGGAAGAATGGAAGACGTAGTGCAAACGAAACGGAGCATCCCTGGCAGATATTCGCCCCAATTTTTTGGGTTTTGAAATATCCAATTATTTGGTTTCGTAAAACCCAATTATTTGGGTTCGAAAAACCCAATTATTTGGTTTCGTAAAACCAAATTATTTGGGTTCGTAAAACAAAACCCAAATATTTGGTTCCGTAAAACCCAAAAAATTGATATCCAAATAATTGGAGATGTCAAAAACCCAAAAAATTGGGGCGAATATCTGCCAGGGATGCTCTGTTTCGTTTACACTACGTCGTCCATTCTTCCCCTAAGCAGAATTATATATTTTTGGTACTATCCTACCTCTCCTATGCCGTAATCCCGACCGACCACATCCTCGCGTCCAGCTCCTTGCTCTGCTCGAATCAGACTAATCTCCCCGTTGAACTTCTTCTTCGGATCGTACCTGAAAGCAGGCAAAGCAGCTAAATATCATCCTACGTACGCGTACGTACTACATACATACAGAACATACATAGCGTAGGGTACTGTGGGGTAAGCCCGGCCATGGCATGTATATTCCACCAATAAATATGGGCCGGGTTTACTCCATGATACCCTACGAATACACATGTAGTACATGCATACCCACCCTACACACGACACAGTATACGTACGTAGGTACGTAGGGGTATCATGTTGTATGTACGTACAAACACCGCCCTACGTACTCACATTAGCCTACCGCATACCCTACCGTAGATACTCACATAGGGACGATAATACACAGTACACAAGAGCTCCGAGTGAATTCAGACCGAGTTCGAAACAAACGTCAATTACTCACACACGTCTTCGAATTACAATCTCGGTTGTTCACACGCATGTTTGGAAAAAAACGGAGCGAGTTCGGCGCGAACTCGGAGATTTTACATGTTGAAGTTCATAGTCAGCGCTCCGAATCGAATTCGGAGTTCACGTGTGCGGCGCCCCATTACCTACCTCTCCGCCGCCAGGAACTTATGCCGCAGGGCGTCGCAGGACCAGCTCAGGATGTCGGGGGTCTTGAACAGGCCGGGTTTACCCCATACTACCCTACCTTACCCTACATTACCCAGATTACCCTACCTGTCCGCCGCCAGGAACTTATGCCGTAGGGCGTCGCAGGACCAGCTGAGGATCTCGGGGGTCTTAGGTGGCCACATATTTCCATGGCCGGGTTTACCCCATACTACCCTTACCCTACAGTACCCTACCTTACCCTACATATGTACACACATAACCCTACCTGTCCGCCGCCAGGAACTTATGCCGCAGGGCGTCGCAGGACCAGCTGAGGATCTCGGGGGTCTTGAACAGGCCGGTGGTCATCACGGCGGCCACCACCTTCTTCACGCGCGCCTTCCAGCTCGCCTGCGCCAGGAGCTCGAGGCGGAAGGCCTTGTAGTCCACGTTGGCGAAGCGCAGCGTCCACGCGCTCAGCAGCTCCGTCTCGAAGATGGCGTCGTTGGCCAGATCGCGCGAGCCCGCCACACCGTACGCCGCTCGATACACCTTGCGATAGGTCTGAAACAGGGAAAAGAACAGGAAGACCGTACTGTACGTCGCCCGATACACCGTTCGATAGGTTTGGAAATATGGGAATGAAAGAATGTATAGGCAATAGCAGTTGTTAGTGTTACGGGTGGATAGGACAGGGTAGAAAGAAGGGGTTATCATGGACAAGGGTGGGAAGAGGTCATCATGCTCATAGGAAAGTGTTTGTTTGTACGCTGCCCGACATACCGTTCGAAAGGTCTGGAAATGTACAACAGAAGAAAATGTTCACACTGTAGTATACTGTTGTATACTGTTACGGGTGGACAGGACAGGTAGGAAGGGGTCATCATGGACAGGGTATACCGAGAAGGCAGGGATTCAAACCCCAGGCTGCATTCCACGCTCTCTCTCTCTACCACCTGAGCTACGCATGCCATAGTACAGTACTTACACCTGCATGCATATGTACTGTATATATATATATATATATATGCCATACTCAGGATTCCCGCTCCGGATTTAGCAGGGAGGATTAGTCCGTGCCTATATTGAGCGTAACCCCGAGTCTAAACCACGCGTGTTTTTTTCAGACGAAACGCCCGACAGCAGGAAACGAAGCGGAAAAGAAAAGGAAAAATCTTCTTTTCTTTTCTTTTTTCCTTTCCGCTTCGTTTCGCTGCTGTCGGGCGTTTCGCCTGAAAAAAACACGCGTGGTTTAGACTCGGGGGTTACGCTCAATATAGGCACGGACTAATCCTCCCTGCTAAATCCGGAGCGGGAACTCTTGGTAGTACAGTACTTACACCTGCATGCATATGTACTGTATACAGTACATATGCATGCAGGTGTAAGTACTGTACTATGGCATGTACTACGTACCTGCATGTAGTGATGACTGCCGTCGAGCAGGATCAGGGAGTGAATGGCGTTCTCGTTGGGGTCTCCTCCTCCTCGCGTCTCCTGCAGCTGAGTGGCCATCTCGAAGGCCACACACGCGCCGTACGAATAGCCCACCAGGCGGTAGGGACCCACGGCCTGCTTCTCCTTCATTACCTGCAGCAGCAACAGACATGTTTGATACAGTTGGGTTACTTACTTACTGACCCGCATTACTGTAAAGCTTCGTGCAGAACCCACTTCGAACATAACCCCCGTCGTGTTTTAATTAAGCCATAAAATCGGCGACTAACGATTTTTTTCCCCCGGGGGGTTATACACGAAGCTTTACAATGGTCAGTGTGCTAAACATGAGATAAACCCGGCCATGGTAAAATCCGGCCACCTAAGTTTCAGGGCTGCATATCTCAGCAACCAAAGAGCCGATTGAGACAATTATTTCACCAATCGATTCATCTAACTCTTTCAAATGAGCCGACATAGTTCATCATCTGCTGAAACAGCGAGTTCAAAGGAGCTGAGGTGGAGGCGTTTACCCCATGGCCGGGTTTGCCAATTGGTGGCCCTTAGGTGGCCCAATTCACCTCTTTACCTGCCATCTTCCGGCACCTCTTCATATCTATCATACAGTAATTTTGCGCCTCTGGCAGCTAAATTTTTGGAGCGCAAATGGAAAACTGGGGTGGAAATGCGCCTCAAGTTACCACGTACCTACCCCCCAGACCAGACCTACACACCGTACATACCTGAATGTAGTGTTTGGCGAGGTTTTCGATGCAGTCGTGGGGGACGCTGGGGATGCTCTGGAAGCAGAAGGCGGGACAGGTCAGCTGGGCGCCGAGGTTGCGCAGGGGGGTGGCGATGCCCTCGATGGAGTGGACGAAGAAGACGTTGGGCCCCCGCGTGGCCTCGTTCAGCGCCACCAGCTTCTCCGAAGGCATCAGGTCGTTCACGTCCACGCGCAGTCTGCAAAAATAGGGGAGAGTATGGTAGAGTATGTGGGTGGGTAAACTCGTGAAGTTGATGTTTCAGGAAATCTGTATGATCCAAGCATGTTAGTACTGAAATCACGGGGTTTTACGGGGCTCCGTATCGATGGTTTTGAGTAGGCGTATAAACATAAAAATTGTACGAACGAGTTCCCCAAAGATTCTTCTTTTCGATCATGCGCATGCGACCGCAGAAGCTTTCCCTTCCTGTAGCAATAATGATCGAAAAGGGCGACGAGGTCGCGCGCCTCATTTCTTTTCAACCATGCTCGGGACGGGTTAACCGCTATTCCGGTTGGCCAACCGGTTACAACCGGAATAGCGGTTGGCAGCGTAGGTTGCACATACGTACTACAGGTCCATAGGCGACTAACCACAATATCGGTTGGCATCCAGTTGTACATGATATACGTAGTGCAGGTTCGATAGCGAGCGCGCGTAGCTCCAACCGCTATTCCGGTCCACAGAAGTAAAAGCTTCTGCGGTCGCATATCTTGGGGCAACTCGCTCAAACAATTTTTATGCTTGTACGCCAAAAGCCATCGAAACGGAGTTCCGAAAATAGCGTGATTTCACTAAACATAAACATGCTTCCCACTCCACACGTGTACGTACGCGTACGTGGCCTATACATACCTGAAGAGCTGTAGCATCTGTCGCTCGATCTCCTCCTTCTCCTCGTCCTTCTCCTCGCCCTCCTCGTCCTCGTCGCGCGTGGGCGCGGCACTGCGCGCGATCTCCTTCGCAGCCGCCCCGCCGCCGCACTCCGACAACTCCTTCAGCTTCGTCAGCGTCAACTGCAACCACGCACACAACAGCCTCAGGCAATAATAATATCACAGAGATGAGGTGTCATTAGTGGGCTACACACGTGGTGAGTGAGTTTGAACTTCGAGTTTTATTTTTCGTGTAGAGCATTCTCACTTGCTCCCAAGCGCAAAATTTTTCTCACGTGTTCACACGACGGTGAGTTTCAAACTCACGGTGAATTCACCGGACTCCCTATGCTTCATCGCATACTTACGGGGAATTCCCCGTGAGTTTACTCACCACGTGTGTAGCCCACTATTGAGGCGCCACAGACGTGCTCCGAGTTCGCTCCGAGGAGTCTCCGAATTCGGAGCGTAATTCGGTTGTCCACACGTCGTTCCGGAAGTACAAACTCGGCTGTTCACGCGTACGTTTCGAAAAACGGAGCGAGTTCGAAGCGAACTCGGAACTCGGATTTTACAGTACATGTTAAGGTCTCAAACTATAGTTTCGGAGCCAACTTTGAGGCTTCGTCGTAGCCGTTGTACGCAAGATAAAAGTGATCCGTCATAATGTGAATAAAGTATCATTCTTTCTCTACACGTACACCAAACGGCAGCGCCAAAGCTATTGTACTCGGCGCAGTACGACACGCCGAAGAACGCCCCAAAAACCATGCGATTTGGGTGTTCCGAAGGAACCACTGGGTATTTTTCAACATTCGGCACACCATTCAACGCGTCTTGACGAGTGGAATCGATCGGTACCTGCGGCGCCTCTCTACGTTGCCTCTACGCAAAGTTATCCAAGAAAAACGTGTTTGAAAAAGTTATCGTTTCAATCAAGAATAGCGCCACGGAGAGGCCGTTTCAAGAGGCGCTCTATGGCGCGTCAAAGAAATCGTGTAACAAGCTTTCGATCGATATCTTGATCTCCTCTCAACTCGCTTTCGTTGGCTCAGGAGAGCCTGGACCGAATTTATCAAGAAGTCCATGCATAGACAGTTGTCCCTGCATAGTACGAAGACGAGCGCAGAGAGCGCGACTGGAGCGGAAACAGCGAACGGAAAACAAGCAGACGGATGATCGTATGGTGTCAGGAAGTGAAAATAGCTGGAATTATATATCACCAGATACTTCAGTAGTAGTACAGGAGTCCACGGCTCAGAGATCTATAGTTTGAGACCTTAAAGCATAGTCAGCGAGCGCTCCGAATTCGAAGTTCACGTCTGTGGCGCCCCATTGACCGTGGGCCTTATTTAAGATCGCACACAATCTCCTTTCCAGAGTCTAACAACTAGCCCCATCCAATTTTATATAGCCAGTCGAAACATCAAGCTCACAAGTTCACCCAGGCCCAGGTCGCCCCTGCCTGGGTGAACTCGTGACATTGATGTTTCGTTTCGGCCACTTGACAGCAAGCAGCTTGCGCTTACATTGCGAATGTCCTTCATGCTGAGCACGATGTCGTAGTCTCGCTCCAGCGCCTGCTTGATCTCCACGCCCATGAGCGAGTCCAGGCCCAGGTCGCCCAGGTTGGCGGTGGGGTCCAGCTGGCTCACGTCCGACACGCCGAGGATCCGGGCGATCGCCTGCACCACATCCCCGTGCCCGGCCGCCCCCCGCTTCTCGCCTGTGTCCGCCCGCACAAAGCTGGAGACGATGGGGTGGTTCCAGCTGAGGAACGTGTCCAGGGCCTGCAGCAAGGAAAAGAAAGGTCATACGTGTACATGGGATCGATGAGAAAATACTTGGACGCAGAATGCAGGGTGCGTAAAATATGTCCAGGGCCTGGAATGGAAAAGAAATCCCCCCTTTAAAGGCGGGGGGTAACGTTAGGGTTCCAGCTAGAATTTTCAAAAATGCACACCACCATTGAATAGAGAATTTTTTTCTGCCCATATGCGTCATATGTCAAAAAGTTGTAGCTATGACCGTTTTTGAGTAACATAGGGTTTTCGATGTCACTTTCCCATAGCTGTGGACTATTGAAATCCCATAGTTGCGTTTTGCTACCAATCATCGTGATTGCGCAGTTTATATTCACGCTCTTATGGACCATGATGAAAGGACTATGATCATTCCTATGCTGAAGTCGAATGAACGATGGTAGAAAAACAGAGTTCAGGGTCAGCTGGAGCTGTCCATACCCCTTGTTCATAAACTGCGCCATCAACACGACAGACAGCAAAACGCAACTATGGGATTTCAATAGTCCACAGCTATGGGAAAGTGACATCGAAAACCCTATGTTACTCAAAAACGGTCATAGCTACAACTTTTTGACATATGACGCATATGGGCAGAAAAAAATTCTCTATTCAATGGTGGTGTGCATTTTTGAAAATTCTTGCTGGAACCCTAACGTTACCCCCCGCCTTTAACACATACCGCACCAAGCGGTTTGTTGACGACCGAAAACAAACCGAAAACACCCAAAACATACACATTTGCCGTCGACAAACCGACAACAGCTGAGTGACTTTGACGACTTTAAGCGGCATGTGTTAAAATCCCCAGCCAAATCCACCTTTAAATTTTCGGCCAGCAGTACCTTCCTACTACGCATGAACAAACAGACCATGCCATAGGCAGGGTACCACAGGGTAAACCTGGCCATGAAATAACCTCGGCGCCACCTGACTGTACATCTTTCTCTATGCGTGGGTGACCAGGTCTATTTATACCACGCCACCAACAAAACTGGCCGGATTTACCCCATAATTCCCTTCTTCTCATACATAGATACATATACGTACATATTGTGACACAGATAGAACTGGTACTACTACGTACACTACAGGCCTCGGCACCATTTTAGGCAGTACGTAACAGTACACACAAACCTGAAGACAGTTAGGCATGCGCTGGGGCATGGTGCGCCCCACCACGGTAGAATTGTCGCCCATGGCCTCCAGGTTACCGTGGGGTAAACCCGGCCACCTAAGACTGAAGAGCGTTCTTTCTGCGTGGGTGGCCGATACCACCAACAAAACCGGCCGGACTTACCCCATGATAACCTACTTCCACACATACATACATACCTGAAGACAGCTCGGCATGCGCTGGGGCAGGGTGCCCCCCACCACGGTGGAGTTATCGCCCATGGCCTCGAGGATGATGCCCACGTCGCCCACGGCTCCCCACTGGATGGCCATGCCCGGGTAGCCCTCCGCCCGCCGTTGCTCCACCACACGCTCCATGGTGCAGTTGGCCCAGCCGTAGTTGGTCTGACCCGCGTTGCCCCGCGCACTCGTGATGGAGGAGAAGACGACGAACCTAGGAGAAGGAGAAGAGGTGAAACATCAAACTTACGGGTTTAGGAAAAAATGAGGAGACGACGAACCTGGAAGGAGGGAAAGGAGCGGTGAAACATCAAACTTACGAGTTTAGAAGAAATGAGGGAAGACGACGAACCTGCGGAAGGAAGGAGGAGAAGAAGGAGAGGTGAAACATCAAACTTACGAGTTCACCCATAGGCATTTTTGTATGGTAACGAAAGTTTTCGTAAAAACTCGTGATGGAGGAGAAGAGGAGGAAGGAGGAGAGGTGAAACATTAACTTACGGGTTTGGGAAAAAAACTGATGCCGCGTTGTTCACCAGACGTCCGTAAATCGGTCCGTCCGTCTGTTCGTCAACCCATAAGTGTTCGTCAACCCATATGGGGTCAACCCATATGGGTTGACGGACGGACGAACCTCCGTTCCGGACGTCTGGTGAACTCGCTATGACAGGACCCGACGTATAGTAGCGAGGAAGACGACAGTAAACAAAAAGTGCAATACTCGCCCTTTTGTATGTGGAAAGGATGAAACATCATAGTTACGAGTTGACCCAACGGCGATTTCGTATTCGGACGTCTTTCTCGCTACATGTCGCGAACTGTCAGTCAACTGCGACGATATACCAAATATTACCATTACCATTTACCACTCTACTCGCTGCTTACCATTTTAGCTCGTCTCCGCACATCTTCCTGGTGGCTGAGTCCAGATTGCGAGTGCCCCAGTACTTGGCGGCTGCCGCCTCTTGGAAGTTCTTGGCGTTCTGGTTCTCGAACAGACAGTCGCGAAGCACCATAGCCAGGTGGAATATGCCGCCTGTCAACAAAATCACATCATACCCGACTGGTAATATCGTGGGAGGTATAAAGTTAGCGGCGCAGTTTATGCAAATTATCTTTGACACGCTCGCTACCCGAAGTACGTACGTTCGGCTGTCTCTAACAGTAGTCCAAGCGCAAACGAAAATCGTTGAGCATAATATGCCAGTGTGTGAACATGGCATAATGGCCCATTCACATTGGAGAGATGCGCTGAGCGTACGGCTCGACACACGTGCAAAGGCGTGGACAGCCATGGATGCGCAGGGCGTACGACGAGCGCGTTTCCTTCCAATTTGAATGGACCATAAGATCCACCCAGACATGTACATACATACCGAGAAAGGTACGTACGTACATACCGATGGGGCCCAACTCCTGGCACATCTTCATCAGTCGGGTGGTCTCCTTTTCTTCGGCGATATTCTGCGTTGACACCAGGACGCTGACGCCGGACCGACGCCAGAAATAGATACAGCGCGCCTGGTAGCCCGTGCGGATACCACTGCGACTTGTCAGAACCAACCTACAGTAGGGAGTAGATGGTTGAATGAATAGTTTAGTTTTGGCCAGGAAAAACGCCAGGTAGGGTACTGTGGGGTAAACCCGGCCACCAATGCTCCTCTGAGCTTGTTATTACAGCAAACGATGAACCAAATAGCTCAATTGAAAGATGAGAGTTCAAGGAATCGAGTGATATCATATTCGTCTGCGGGTTTACCCCATACTACCCAATGTATGTACAATATGTTGTGGCCTTACTTGATTTATTACGTACGTACAGTATATACAGGCAAATACAGTACCAGTCAACAAAATTCATACACCCATAAAACTGCCGATTCTGAGTTGTGCATGTGAAATAATGCACTCTTTGCAGATTACCTAGGTACGTGCACAGCCAGGCCTACATATACCTACGAAGATTGCATGCTGTACCAGTTACTTGCTGTACCAGTACGTTCACAGGAGCCCCATACCCGGGTTTACCCCACAAATACCCCACAATTACCCCCCAGTTACCCCATACGGTCTACTTACTTCCTGGCTCCCCTGTAGATGAGCCACTGCGCGAGTTCCAGGCCGAAGCCGCCCAGGCCCCCAGTGAAGTGATACCCCACAAATTACCCCCCAGTTACCCCATACGGTCTACTTACTTCCTGGCTCCCCTGTAGATGAGCCACTGCGCGAGCTCCAGGCCGAAGCCGCCCAGGCCCCCGGTGATACCCCACAAATACCCCCCCCAGTACCCCATACGGTATACTTACATTCCTGGCTCCCCTGTAGATGAGCCACTGCGCGAGCTCCAGGCCGAAGCCGCCCAGGCCGCCCCCCCCCCCCCCCAGTGATACCCCACAAATACCCCACAATTACCCCCCAGTACCCCATACGGTCTACTTACTTCCTGGCTCCCCTGTAGATGAGCCACTGCGCGAGCTCCAGGCCGAAGCCGCCCAGGCCGCCGGTGATGAGGTAGACGTGTTGCGGATGGCAGAGGGTGCGACACACCGCCCGCACTCGGATTGGTCGCGGCAGGAGGAGTTCCCCTCGCTCCGTCTCCGCGACCTCCTCGGGTCGAATCTCCATGAGCACCTTGCCGATGTGCTTCCCCTGCGCCATGTAGCGAAACGCCTCCTCCACCTTTCCCACCGGGAACACCGTCGACGGCAGGGGACGCACCTGAAATATACACAGTAGGATAGTGTGGGGTAAACCCGGACACGGGGGTAAACCCGGACACCTAGCATAACTCACCAACCATACGACCGATTGAGACAAGTATTCTACCAATCGATTCCTTGAACTCTCCTCTTTCAAATGAGCTACCATGTTCATCATTTGCTGAAGCGGCAAGCTCAGAATAGCTCAGGTGTCCGGGTTTACCCCATAGTACTCTATGTGATGAGAAATATGGCAATGAAGCAAGCGTGAATAATGAAGGATGTTCTACAAACTGTGGATGCTAGCTGTGTACATATCTTATGAACAACCGTCAAACTGGGGCTGAGAAATCAGCAAGCACGCAACGTACGTATTTACCCCACATTACAAATCCCGTAAATCCCGTATACGTCCGAATACGTACAGTATCATGCTGTAGCCAGCCAGGGTATTCTGGGGTAAACCTGGTCGCTGTATTTGAGGATAAAAACCCGGCCACTCACGTAAAAAGCACGGCTTCCAGCGCCAAATGGCAGGGTGTACATACCGCGTTAAAAAATCTACGGGTTGGGCGGATTTACCCCACATTACCCTACAAATATGCAAATAGTACATATCTACATACCTTGCCCCGTGCGAATGCCCTGCCTTGCCTGAACGCCTTTCAGTACTAGGTGGCCGGATTTAGCCTACCCTACAAACGTGTACTCTACCTGTCCCGTGCGAATGCCCTGCCTAGGTGGCCGGATTTACCCCACATTACCCAACACATACATAGTACAGTATCCTACCTGTCCCGTGCGAATGCCCTGCCTGAGCAGGTCCGCCACGCGGTTCCAGTCTTCGTTGCGGCCGTCCATCAGCGAGTCCAGCAGGATGCCGTGAAAGGTCACATTCTTGAGGAAAGTGGCCATGCCGAGTTTGCTGTTGTTGGCCAGGTCGAACTTGCCGATCTCCAGGAACTTGCCGTGCTGCGCCAGACAACGGACGGAAGCCTGCAACTTCTCCTCCGACAGACTGTTCAGCACCAGGTCCACGCCGCGGCCCTTCGTCCCCTGACGGACGCGCCACTCGAACTCGGTGGTGCGGCTGCAAAAGAAGAACAGGGAGTGAAACATCATACTCGTGGGTTTATGGAAAAAATGAGCTGAGGTGAAACATCAAACTCATGAGTTTACGAAAGACCCCTGACGAACGCGCCATTCGAACTCGGTGGTGCGACTGAAGAAAGAAGAAGAAGAGGCAGTGAAACATCATACTCGTGAGTTTATGAAAACAATGACTTGAGGTGAAACATCAAACTCATGAGTTTACGAAAGACCCCTGACGGACGCGCCACTCGAACTCGGTGGTGCGACTGAAGAAAGAAGAAGTAGAGGCAGTGAAACATCATACTCGTGAGTTTATGAAAACAATGACTTGTGGTGAAACATCACTCTCATGAGTTTATGAAATCATGGAATCTACGCCGCGGCCTTTTGTCCATACATCCATGCAGTTTATGGTGACACATCATACTCACGAGTGTTACCCCATACTTCTCTTACCCTTGGGGTAAATCGGGCCACGCACCCCCTCGCCAGCTTGCTGTCCAAATTGTAAGCCCGAATTACCCCATAGATACGTAGTTATTACCCACCTGTTGGCGAAATGCTTGTCCAGCAGTTGGGGGAAGCGTTCCTGGAGGAAGGTCTTCTTCTGGTCGGAGCCCACCGTGGTGTAGACTTCGCAGCCGTAGGAGAGCGCCAGGCCGATGGCCGCCTGCCCCACGCCTCCGCTGCCCGAGTGAATCAGCACCTTGAAAGAACAAAGGAAACGAACATTTGGGTAAGAATTCATGATAAGACAGTACGTGCAAGATTTTAGTCTATACTTGACCATCGATACGATACGATACGATTTTTCACAGCTATCGATATCGATAAGATATAATTGCCAAATGGGCGATATCGACTTTTTCGATAAAATATCGACATATCGTGCCATCTCTAATTTGAGCACTTATTTCAGCAAATGAGTGAGTGAATGAGCACCTTGTCGCCTCTCTTCATCCCTCCGCGTACCACCAATGCGTAGTATGCTGTGCAGTACACCACAGGAACAGTGGCCGCCTCTTCTAAGCTCCAGTCATCGGGCACCTAATACACATATACAGTACAAGTACGTCGTAGACTAGGTTTCATTCATGCAACTCGGTTCCAGCGAATCCCCACGGCTTGCGCAAGAGATTTTCATCGCCGATCTTCCGTTCTTTTGACGATTGATATTTTGATAGTTTCATTGACACATACTTTACCTATCTAATAGCCTCTATTGGGTACTTATATGTTGACTCTATTTAGGGTATTAAGTATCCTTTTGCGTGCATGGCTTGTTTTACCTTCTGCTACATACGATGTGCACGTGAAAAAGAAAGTTTGCTTTGCTTGCTTCATGCAGAGGGGTCAGTTCGCGATTACCGATAAATTTCTTTGTGCAATACGTCCATACACCTTTGAGGAAGGGTCGGTCTGACAGCAGTGGAAAAATTCTGATCGCGTAAGCCAGTACACATGCATAGTGTGCATGACATACTTATTCTTACCTCCCAGCTGAACTCCGGATCCACGACTACGGTAGTCGCAAGCGCTTGTGCTGGTAGCAAACCCATCACCCTTCTTCCACTCGAGTTGAGCCTAAAACAAGCAAAGAAGTGCCAATATCTTATCATGGATGAAAACACCCCCCAAAATTGCCCCACAATACCCCGCAAAATTACCCCACCCCGTACTACCCGATAATTGTCTAACCTACAAAAATTACCCCACAGAGGGGTCCTGTGGGGTAATTTTGTGTCACAAAATTGTCCCACGTTACCCCACAACTACCCAACTACCCCACAAATACCTTCCCGCGTACTCCATGCCGAACAGGCACTCTCTGTCCAGGAACTTTCCAGGAATGGTGTCAGCCAGCACCCCACACAACAGCCCCATGGTACCCCAAAAAATTACCCCACACAGCATACATACCTTCCCGCGAACTCCATGCCGAGCAGGCACTCTCTGTCCAAGAACTTTCCAGGAATGATGTCAGCCAGCACCCCACACAATAGCACCATGGTACCCCAAAAATACCCCCACGTTACCCCACAAAATTACCCCCACGCCCACACATACCTTCCCGCGAACTCCATGCCGAGCAGGCACTCCCTGTCGAGGAACTTGCCGGGAATGGCGTCAGTACCCCATAAAATTACCCCACGTTACCCCAAAAAAATTACCCCCCCCCCCCAAAAAAAAAAAAATACCCCACACATACCTTCCGGCGAACTCCATGCCGAGCAGGCACTCCCTGTCGAGGAACTTGCCGGGAATGGCGTCGGGCGGAAGTCGGCCGCTGGCCAGCATCACGTCGCGGAAGTTGACGCTGGCGTAGTAGACGGAGCAGAGCTGCTGGCCGAGCGTGCGCAGCGGGCTTACGTCCCAGTAACGATTCGGACTCTCCACCCAGCACAGACTGCTCAGGTCGCCGCGCATCAGCGTGTTGATGAACGCGTGCTCCGTCTCCGTGTACACGTAGTGCTGGTCTGAAACATCAAAGTTACGAGTTCACCCGGAGACGACGAATTAGCGTAGTGGGGGCTAAACGCGGCCAACAAAGCTCCTTTGAACTTTCTGGTTCAGCAAGCGATGAACCAAATAGTCGAGGAATCGATTGATTATTTGTCTGCCAATGCCGCCATGGCAACTCCATGGAATGGTGTATGGATTTTTCCATGGCCGGGTTTACCCCATAGTACCCCACATAAGGTTGGTTGCACCTTTTGCTTGTGGAGTACAGGTTGTTATGTACGGCTACCTTGGTTAGATAAAGATGGTAGTAATTATAAACCGCCAAAGAATATGACGTGTATTTACCCCGCGCTACCCTACCCCACCATAAAAACCCACCCACTGAAACTCACCTTCCTTCACGACCAAATGCACGAAGCTGCCCCAGTTGCCATCTCTGAAATCGCTGGCGTGCAGGTCCAGCTCCAGCACCTTCTTAACGGCCTCGCTTTCCATGTCGATGGTGGGGCGATGGGGCGGCTGGAGACTCACATCGCACAGGCGCCGAATGCGGTTCGTCTTCATGCTTTCCTCGCGCAGACACAGCGCCAAGCCCACCGTGCCGTTGTCCCGCCTTTGGGTGCTGGTCACCCAGATGGTCTTGGCCTCCGGTTCCATCAGGTTCTCTTCGATCAGTTGCTGCAACAAGAATGGGTGAGAAAGTTGAATGAATGGTAAAATAACAAGAATACATAACAGTTTTGTGTTGGCAATCCTACGAGACTTTTATAAATTCTTGGTAGTGGTAGCGAAACCAGTGAATATCAATCGATGAAAACTGCCAATGATTTTTATGTCAAATGAATTCTTGCTAATCCAATATGCATTCTGACTCTTCCAGATAATACCTTCCTTATGTATTCTTGGCAATGGGACGTGGCTGGAAATGAGTTATGGTTGGAAACGTTCAGAGCACATATCTCGCATGGTTATTGGCTGTAACCTCTATGCACCTGAACCGCACGCACATATCCAACCATACCCCAAATTACCCCTTACTACCGAAATTACCCTAAATTACCCAAAATTACCTGTATATTACCTAAATTACCCAAAATTACCTGAAGCGGTTCGATCCAGCTGAACTCCGTCATATCATCCGTGGCGATGAAACTCGGCAGACGGGGTTCGGCCGGCGTGCGTCGGATCATGAACACCGTGCTCATCATGCTCGGGTCCGTCTGCCAGTGGGTGACGCGGTATCCGGCTGCCTCGAAGACCGCCTGCCAGTCGGGCTTGGGCCGGAAGAGGCCGTAGCGCCGCGTGCCGTCGCCGGCGCCCGCCAGTCGACCCTCCTCCGGCGCCGCCAGTGCCTCCAGCAACGCAGCCAGCTCGAACCGACGCGTCTGCTCCGCCACGATCACGAAGCCGTCGTCGCGGAGAAGCGCCTGGAAAGAGAGGAAAGAAAAGGAATCAGGGAAACATCAAGGTCACGGGTTCACCCAGGCCGCTAACATATGATGACTCGTCGAAACATCAAGGTCACGGGTTCACCCAGGCTGCTGTCGTGCAGTACAACGAAATAATTCGTCGTCTCTGGGTGAACTCGTGAGTTTGATGTTTCGGTTGGTCATGACCCGGGGCTCCGCCACGATCACGAAGCCGTCGTTGCGGAGGAGCGCCTGGAAAGAGAAGAGAGGAATACGAAACATCAAGCTCACGGGTTCACCGAAGCTGCCTTTCGAAACGGGTGAACTCGTGACTTTGATGTTTCGGTTGGTCATGGAGTATGGACCGCGCCCGGAAGGAGAGAAAGAAAAGGAATCAGGGAAACATCAAGGTCACGGGTTCACCCAGGCTGCTGCCGTAACACAGTATGGTGCAAGGAAATAGTTCGTCGTCTCTGGGTGAACTCGTGACTTATGATCTTCGGTTTGCATGGGGGGGGGGGGGGGGAAGTCGGACGGCGGCGGGGTAGTAATTTCTGACACACACCGCCATAACAATTGTACGTATACGTACGTACTTTTCTTGCTGTTGTATGGTAATGCAATCCACAATAATCCGGGATAATTCGGACCGCCATACTGCACGGGATAATTCGGGCCATCCATACATACTCAGTCACGCCACGATTACTACCCATTTTCACCTTTCCCAACTGGAAACAGCAGGTTAGTTTGGGTGGCCCGAATTACCCCCGTAACTTTAGTTAGGGTGGCCCGAATTGCCCCCGCAACTTTAGTTAGGATGACCCGAATTACCCCCGCAACTTTGAGCAACCCGAATTACCCCGTAGCTTCGTTAGAGCGGCCCGAATTAGCCTCGCAACTTTAGTTCGGGTGGTCCGCACTACCCTTGCAACTTTAGTTAGGGTGACCCGAATTACCGCCGCAACATTAGTTAGGGTTGCCCGAAATTACCCCCGCACCCTATCATTCCACCGTGCATATCTACCTTCAGCCGTTCCAGATATCGGGGCACGTCCGTCTTGCGACTGAGTACGCGGTCCAGGAGGAGCAGGTCCTGGTGCAGGTCGGGCAGGTCGTTGGCGGGTCCGTCCAGGTCTACGCGTACCGTCCGTACCACCATCTGGGCCAGCGCGTCCTGGTCCAGCTCGCCCACATTCGGACCAGCCATCGTCCACTCCACCTGAATCAAAGCAATTACAACAAAAATACAAAATTCTGCTTAGGGGAAGAATGGAGCACATAGTGGTAACGAAGGAGGCATATAAGTATCCATGACACATTGGGTTTTCGACAAACCCAATAAAATTGGAGCGAATATGAGCCTGTGATAGCCTCCTTCGTTCACACTTTGTCCTCCATACTTCCTATGGGGGTATGTTTGGGGCTATGTGAGCAGAAACTCATAGACGCGTGGGGGTATGTTGATTTTATTATTTGGGGGTGTGTTTGGGGTATTGTTCAATTTCTTAAAATCTGGGGGACTGCGTGGGGTTATGTGAGGGGGTGGGTGGGGGTGTGCTGAACATACCCCCAGCTGACCCCAGGCCGACGTCTGATTGATATGTACACAAGTAAGTACAGTACCTCGATCAGTGGATGAGACGTCTGCATCTCCTTGGCGGCCCGGAGGGAACCGAACCCGGTGGATTCCACAGCCGTGCAGCGGTCCAAATGGCCGGCCGTGTTCTCAATCACCGCGTCCACCAGCGGCTTCAGGGCCAACTGGCTCCAACTGGCGGACCACAGCTGCAAACAACACACAGTGTATTCCATGCGGACAGGCTGGGAATCGAACCCGCAGGATTTGGCGACTACTCACTCTTACCACCTGAGCTACACAGTAATTTGGAATGGCCACTTTCTAGGGCCAATTGGCGCCAACTGGCGGACCACAATTGCAAAAACATAGTATGTATGTGGACAGGCTGGGAATCGAACCCGCAGGATTTGGGCGACTACTCACTCTACCACCTGAGCTACACAGTAATTTGGTATGACAACTTTCTAGGGCCAATTGGCGCCAGCTGGCGGACCACAGCTGCAAAAACACACTATTGTATTCCACGTCACGTGTTAGGGTATGTGGACCGGCTGGGAATCTAACCCGCGGGATTTGATTGAGCATTCTATCAACTGAGCTACATAGTGGCTGCTACCCTGCGAAAGCGCATATCTCCGATGTAAATAGGGCATGACCACACGAAAGGAAACTATATCTACGCAACACCGCGCTGGCTAGCCTAGGACTCGAACCCAGACCGCCTCCTCGCTTGTCATACGCGCGCTCTACCATCTGAGCTACAAACACGGCATCACAACCAAAATCATAAAAACTGTACACACCTTGTCAGACTCCAGCGTTCCGTACTCAGACATCACGGTATTCCTGATATTTCCTGCCAGTTCTGGACCAGGTTCGTTCGCCAGAACTTTCCTCAGCAGCTGCAGCAATGTGCACTGACTGTCCTCTGTGCATTTGGCCAGTAGATCTTCGTCTATGCGCCTACACACAATATGGGTGTGATGTTTATTTATTCAGCCAATCTGCCCTCATTGGACTGCACAGAAAAGAATGGCGAATGTAGTGTAAACGAAAGAGAGGCAATCACTGGCAGAAAATCGCCCCAAATTATTGGATTCCCATATTTGGGTGTTTTACGAAACCAATCGATATCCAATTTATTGTTTTTATGAAATCAGAAAGTGGAATCAAATCAAAATCAACAGGACTGCCTCTTTCGTTTGGGTACGTTTTCAATTCTTCTTCAAAGCCTTATTATTTATTTTTGGAAACCATGCCGCCGTTTACGCAAAGAAATAGCTAAATCAAAACCAACAAGATTGCATCTTTCCTTTACACTACCACGTCCGCCATTCTTCCCCTAAGCAGAATTATATATTCTTGGCAACAATACCGCTTACGCTGAGAAGAACCATTTGCCTGCTCACCTCTCGAGTTTCTCCAACGCCTGTAGCATCTCCAGAAAGACGGGTCCGTTCGGCAGTCCTCTTAAGGTCTCTTCGCCCCATCTCTTAAGGCCATCGCAGAGTACCGCCTCGCACAAATCGCCGTACTGCTGTAAGGCGGCGCGTTCCGTCAGGTCATTGCGGTAGGTCGTGTCGTCCTTCATGTACAGAAACTCCACCTTCTCCAGGGTGACCTGAAAAGAGAGCAAGAATCTTTATTAGTTAATCAAACCAAATGGACAGAGGACCAAATGGACCAGTGACCTGAAAAGAAAAAGAAACATTTTCCCGCAGGCCGCAATGTCCTCGGCGAGAGTCGAACCCCCGGCTATACCGTGCGGCCACTCTACCAACTGAGCCATCGCCGCTTGTCAGAGACAAAAGGAAAACCCGCACGCTGCTCGTCCTCCGAAGAATACATATCTCCACTTCCACGAGAGTGGAACAGTGCAAATCTGTTAGCGAGCAGCGTGATCCCTTCTCTACACCTACCGACAATAGCTAATACCTATTAGGGAAGAATGGCTCGAAAAAATTGGGTAAGCTATAAAGAAATGGAGCCTTCAAAACGGCGAAAAATAATAGCCTCGATGCCTCCTGGTTTCTTTTCACTGTGTCGGCCATTCTTCCCCATACACATTTATTGATTCTTGATACACTACCTTGCCGCTCGAATGCAGTCTTCTGGGTACAGTCTGAGCTGTCAAGTCGCATACTTCTACTCCACCCGCTATGCAGCCATGTGTCGCCATGTCGTTGCGAGAGTGGATCACTTGCAGGTCGTCTTAAAACAACGCACACACGCATATTATTTACTGTACGGACGTACGGTATACCAAGAGCCCATAGGTATAATGCCACCCGCTAATGTAGTGCTAATGTTCGTATGAACGCAAAAAAACGCGCACATTTGGTGTGAAACGTGAAACTGTTGGTAAACCCGGCAACGTAAAGCTCCTGTAAACTTAGCTCATTTGAAAGAGGAGAGTTTAAGGAATCGATTGCCATAATATTTGTTTCAATCGGTCCGTATTGGTTGCTGCGAGATATGCAGCCCTGAAACAGGTGGCCGGATTCTCCCATTGCCGGGTTTACCCCACAGTACCCTACATGACATGACATACGATACCTTCCTCCAGCAGTGATTTTGCGTGTCGCACGGGGTCGATGCGGATGTATCTGAGTCGGGTGGGCAGTTTGAGCGTGTCCGCGCGTTCCGCCAGCAGCGCAGTCTGCAGCAGCGAGTCCAGGAAGGTGACCCAGTTGCCGGTCCAGTACAGGGTGCCGCGGTCACCGCTGTTGCATGCCTACAACGTGCTGTGCATTGAAATTGCATATTCGTCGTACGTATATGAAATGTACTGTTGACTGTGCATATCGCTTATAAAGAGAGCAAGCTTCTTCTTGGCTACAGTAACGCACTAGCAAAGTATTTTACGCGAAGACAGCAGTAAAACACGTCATGACCCATCCACATCAAAGACGTGCGCCGGGCGTATTTACCTCCGATGTGAACGGGCCATCCAGACATACCTATTTACTATTTCGCAAAACTGATTTGTGGCTCCGCACGTGATATCATGCACCATTGATTAGCAAAACGGTACCAAACATTGCCTCCAAATATATGGACGACTTGCGGTAACGCGAATGCGTTGGTCGATAGTGACCCCGCGGTATTTGTTGAAAGTTTGGATCGGTGCCTGCGGGGTCGTCGACGTCATCTTGTTGTCAGTTCTTCTTTCACTCGTTCCTTCTTCGCTCCCAGACGAATGAAAAGGTCGACGACCCCGCAGACACCGATCCAAACTGTCACTGCGTAGCATACCGCGGGGTCGCCATCGACCCAACCCAATCGCGTTACCGCATATCGTCCATACCCATTCATACCTTGAAAATGCCGCGGAAGTTGGGTCCGTACTCGTAGCCGCGGAGGAGGAACTCCTTGTAGACGTCGGGCGTGTCGAGTTCGATGCGTTCGCAGGTGAGGTTCGGAGGGTAGGCATCGATCTCGTCGTAGAAAAAGGGGCGCTCTTCCTCTACCACCTGCACCACGCCCGCCGCCGCCAAACTGTCGCCTTCCATCACCGTGAAGTGACCCGTGCCGGGCGTGATCACCACGTCGAACTTCACTGCAACAACACAACAGAGAAAAAGATGGTGTAAGTAATGTACTGTACGTATTTCATCTGTGTGATGACCAAGTCGAACTTCACAGCAAAACAACAGAGAAAAAGGTGGGCGAAATCACGATGCACGTACGTAATTTCATACATACGTACAACTGCAACAATTTTTGACTTTACTGCAAGAAAAAAGTCGGCAATACTACTAACTATGCACGTGTGTATAGATAGGCTGAGCAAGGTTGGCAGTGTACGTAAGTCAATAATCAGCCCGGCGTGAGACCCTTTTGTAGTTCTTGCTCTTTTCTTGGTCACTTCTTTGTCAGAGCCATTCGGTGGAAAGATGGAGTGACAAAGACAGTTTGCCGATCTTTTTGTAACAGCGTAGTAGCGAGAATAGACAAGCGCCGGACAGCGGTCAACAGATATCGATTTTCCTTCACTATGTACGTAACTGCCAACTCAGCTCAGCCTATCTGTACGTACATTCTGTAGATAGCATACATACATAGTCATACATGTGATTCACACATAGTCGGATTACTGAGAGAATGCAGAGATTTCTGAATCGTGGAAGACTTTTTTTGCGTGGATGTGTTGCCATTTCGCATTCTCTAAGTGGACCGACTATAGTACATGAATGTATGCAAGGTGCTGTGGGGTAAACGCGGCAATGGGCTAAACCCGACCTCCTAAGCTCCTTTAAGGTATACACGGACTCTTTCCGACCCAACTTTGAGCAGCTACAGCGCTCGCCACACAGCACATACAAGCATGCAGTTTTGCTCTAATAGTAAGCCCAACTTAGGTCTATCCATACAAGAAAAGAGCGACGCAAAAGCGTTTGTATTTGGCGCAGTACGACGTCTCAAAATCACCCCCAAAAACATGGGATTTGGCGCTACTGAACGAACCGCTGGGTATTTTTCAACATCCAGCACACCATTCGATTCGTCTCACTGAGATGAGTCGATCGAGACCTCTAGCGCCGCTCTACGTTGCTTCTACGCAAAGTTATTCCAGAAAAACCTTATATTGGGGGCTATCGTTTGAAAGAAGATTGCGCAACGCACAGGCCGTTTCAAGTTGCGCACAGACGCTTGTTGAAAAGTTCAGGTAATGCTCTTTCATATGAGTACTCTGCCGTTTTCCAACTCGCCCTGGTTGTCTCAGGAGAGATCGATGAAAATAGGACCTCATATAGCCTGTTTACTATAGTATACTCTGTTCAACAAAAGAAAACGTCGAGAAACCCATACTAACGGGTAAACTGGTGAGATTGATGTTTCATGCCACAGTAGAAGTTGCCTCTGAGTACATTACATTGACGTTTCATCCAGTCATCCTTCCCCTTGATGTTTCATAAAGTGCCCGTGCCCAACCCCGCTATTATTTTGGAAAGGGTCCGTATATACCTTAAACTTGCTGTTTCAGCAAATCATGAACCACATAGCTTATTTGAAAGAGGAGAGCTCAAGGACTCGATTGATATCACCGGATTTTCCCCTGGCCGGATTTGCCCCATAGTACCTTACATAATGTAGGGTACTGTGGGGTAAACCCGGACACCTAGCATATCTCAGTAACCATACGACCGATTGAGACAATATTCTACCAATTTATTCCTTCGAACTCTCCGCTTTCAATTGAGCTACCGTTTTCATCATTTGCTGAAGCGGCAAGTTCAGAAAGCTTAGGTGGCCGGGTTTACCCCGTGTCCGGGTTTACCCTATAGTACCCTACGTACCTGGCTTCGTCACGATAGTCGGGCGATAGACGTTGACATCTTCCATCACCACTTGCGTCTTCTGCACGTCCATGCCTCGCAGCTTAGCCACCGCCTGCCACACCATGATCAGATGGCCGGTGAACGGAAAGAGGACGCGACCGTCGATAATATGGTCCAACAGGTACTTGTCCTACAATATGTACGTACGTTAGATGTTCGCGTAAACCCGTAAAAATGATGTTTCATTGAACAGTCACGTCACGCCTACAAATAGCCCCAAGAGTGGCGTGAAATCGTGACGAACCTTCACTCCTGCGCATAGAGCGGGTAAACCTGTAAGAATTATATTTCAAACCCACCTCCACACCCACCCACAAAATAGCCCCGAGAGTGGGTAAACTCATAAGAATGATGTTTCAACCACCGAACCATAAAATAGCCCCCTGAGTCTGTAACCTCATAAGAACTATGTTTTACAGACAACCCACCCATAAAAATAGCCCCGGAGTTGCTAAACTCATAAGACCGATGTTTCACTTTCACCTTCGAATCCGGCAAACTTGCCCCTCGAGTCGGTAAACTCAAAAGAATGATGCTTCGCTTCACCACCCACCCCACCCATAAAATAGCCCCTCAATTCATTCAGTAAACTCATAAGACTGATGTTTCACCCCATCCATGATATACCTTCGAATCCGGCGCGAACGGGTCGAACGTGAAGGAGGTGGAGGCGGGGGCTCCTCCGCCCAGCGCCAGACAGTCCTTGGGGTTGATCACCGGCCAGGTCTGCGAGTGATCCCAGCGGATGAGGGGTGCAATCATAGGGGTCCCCCGGGGGACTGGGTAGGTGACGCGAAGCATCATCTTTTGAGTTTAGCCACCGAGCAAGTTTGCCGGATTCGAAGGTGAAAGTGAAACATCAGTCTTATGAGTTTAGCAACTCCAGGGGCTATTTTATGGGTGGGTTGTCTGTGAAACATCATTCTTATGAGGTTACAGACTCAGGGGCTATTTTATGGTTGGGTGGTGAAACATCATTCTTATGAGTTTACCCACTCTCGGGGCTATTTTGTGGGTGGGTGTGGAGGTGGGTTTGAAATATAATTCTTACAGGTTTACCCGCTCTATGCGCAGGAGTGAAGGTTCGTCACGATTTCACGCCACTCTTGGGGCTATTTGTAGGCGTGACGTGACTGTTCAATGAAACATCATTTTTACGGGTTTACGCGAACATCTAACGTACGTACA
>JASAMW010006376.1:0-43707 GCA_030247985.1 Epsilonema sp. ZAB3_2
TATTTTTTAAGGGTTGTCGACTCTGAGAAAAGTCGATTGTCCGCAATGATGGCGGCCTTCTTCTTAGTGTTTGGTATTGTGGTTGGTATCAACACATCCCTGCTCTTCGCTTACATCGTCGAGAATTTGGGACCAACGATTCCACTCATCATGCAAAACACCGTCAATAGCACTGTCGCCTCTTCTCAATTATTGTAGTCATTCTTTAAAATTTCTAGTAGTGCACACTGTACAGTCATGTGTAAACGTGTGTGCAGTCTTGTGTTCTGTAACATCGGTGCATTTGCTGTGACATATGACTTTGCCATGTCAGTTCTATTTTTACTTTTATCAATACACTAGCTTTTTCCTTGCTGCTCCCCAAGTTTGCGGTGTTTTTTGGTTGCTCAGCACTTCGTTTTTATTCTACTTCTTGACTGTTATTGTTAATGTTTGCTCTAGGCCTGCAATTTTGTGAATTTTTGTTTGCTTGTAACTGTTACACACGTTGTTATTGCTGTACGTATGTAATTGGCGTAATGCTTTTGTCTCCACGCATTTCGAGTCATAATGAGGTACACTGATCTAAGGTACATACATAAACTGCTGTAGGTACTTGTCATTTGTTCACCTCTATTCTAGAATACATTGTGTTCGTGATATCGTATGACCAGTATCAGTCCCTCAGTTTCCGGTATATTGTACAAATTTATTCTGTTCCGGTCTATTCCTGTGTTACTGTTTGTGTCATTTGTTGATGATTGATTGATACCCTGTGTGCCCTTGTGATGTTGAGTTGAATTGAGTTGAGCAATGTTTTATTCAGGCACCCTGTATCTCATGTATGTGTATCATGCTGAATAAACAATGTTCCGCTAATCACATGGCAGTGCGTAATTGTTGAGTGGACGACAATCACCGTACTTGGCAGTCGTTGATACTGTACATACGCGCATCTTAGTGAGTATTCTGCAATGATGTGCGTGATCATATTTTTCGGCATGGATGAATTGACCAGGGCGCCTGATTTTCTACTGTGGACTGGATACGGTTGGTTTGAAGGCAGTGAATTGACACTGTATAACTTCGTCCGTTTGCTGCAGTGCAAGATTCAGTTTCCAACGGAAGTGATGGCCGTGTCGTCATCTTGGAATTGTCTTCTCATTCTATGCCACAATCGTCAAGTGTATAAGCTGCTCAAGGATGATCTATCACAGCCATACCCACAGGAAACAGGCCATCAGACCCCTCAGCTGCATCTTCCTGTGCAACGCCTCTCCATATCTCACTTGTCAGCTGGATGGTCTACAACTGGCATTGATAAACTGCCAACTAGCTCCTTGCCGTTACTTGCTGAAAGAGAATTTTCAAACTTTGGTCAACTTGTGTGCGATGCATCAACAGCAGCGTTCTCGAGTACGTCTTCCGTACTTCCGAGCTTCTTATTGGCTTCGGGGGACAGCGACACCTTTCTTGTTATCAATGCTCATACTGACAACGCATCGTCGAGCGAAAGTGATTTCAACGATGTGCCATCGCAAGTCTATCTCATATGGAGCGAATTATGGACGGATGACGAGGTCGCGTTAAGTCCAATACTGCTGCAACATCAATGTCCTTCCGGCGGTTATTTTGTGGATTTGCAGTGTGGCAAGCGGCATTTTCTTCTGCTGGATTCATTCGGACGTGTGCATAGTTGGGGCAGTGGGAGCAGAGGCGAGCTGGGTCAGAGCTCTTTGAACGCGGAGCAGTTTCCTACTGTCGTTGAGATGCTGGAGGGATTACATGTTGCAAAGGTGGCAGCCGGAGGATGGCATTCGGCCGCTCTCACAAAACAGGGGGCACTGTACGTTTGGGGATGGAATGAATCCGGTCAACTTGGACTTCCGATAGATGAGGTGAACCTTTGCATTTCATACGTGTACATGTGCATTCTGCTTGTTACATACGTTCGACAGGTGGGGTTGAAATTTCTTGTCTCAGGTGTCGTCCAGTCTGCATCCCGTTATTTTGGAATTTCCTAATGAAGATGATGTTCTTATTGTGACGGATGTCGCATGCGGATCTCGCTTCACCATCTTCCAACTCAGTAACTGAAGACCTAGTGCGCACTAATTTCTGTTATTATAGTATACGAAGTAGCTGTTTCATGACATCGACATTTTTGTTTCTCCAGATGACGGCACCTGTTACTTTAGTGGTCTGTTTCCGTCATATCCAAGTGCTCTGCTTCGAGCAGCAGAAGCAGTCGCCACAACAGAGACAGCATCCAGCGTGATGAAAATGCTACGACTGCCATCAATCCCCAGCAAACAACTGGTAAAGATCACTGCCGTCAATTGGACATTCTTTCTCCATTATGCGTAGCTTCATGCAATGCACAGCCATGAAGAAAAACGGTCACGTGGTTTGTTCAAGTTGGAATTCATTTGTTTGGTTTATGTTCAACTATTTTCTCATATTATTGGCTCAGTCATGTCCATGATAACATGGTAGCACAAGCACATCCATTTCTTCATACAGGTTGTGTTCATGTACATTACGTAACCATTCTCCCTCCATCTATGTATGTAAGTGTACCTTACCGTCACACAATGACAATCAGTAATCAGATGAAAGTCAAATCTTGGGAGAAAGCGCTGGCTAGACGAAACTCCTTGTCCGGATGCACGAGGGCGTAGAGTCTCTGCGGACTGGGTCGCGAATAGGCTGCCGGTCGGGGTATGAGCCAGCGGAAGATGTACTCTTTGCACAAGTAGGGCGGAAAGGACGACGACGCCACTTCCCAGCCCTTCCGCCCCTCTCCCTCTTCCTCCTTTCTAAGTCGCGAATCCGACGCGAAGAGGGCGCGGACGGCGTGGCCGAGTGGGGAGTGGGCGGCGCCCGGGATCGGAACCTCCGGCTCGCGCATCAGCGACAGAACGAACGCGTCCTCCAGGCTTTCGGAGGAAGGAGGAGCAGCTGAGGACGCGCCTTCCCGCTCCTCCGCTCCGCCCGAACACAGACGAGATCTGAGCGACCGGAACTGAGACACCGTCAACTCCACCCAAATCACGTCCTTTAGCAGATCCTGCAGCAGCAAAGCAACAACTGCACTCTACGTACACACGTATTAACACAAAGCACCTACTGACTAGGGCTTTTGCTTGTATCATCATGGGCTGACCACCTCTATTTCATATGTAGCAGTATTGCTAGCTGTTCTGTACACGACCAATATTCAGAATATCCGATGTGCATTGCATATACTGCACAGTGCACAGTCAGTGTGTATGTTCCTACTAAGGTACGTATGAACGAAAGCGTACCAAGTAGTCGTCTGCGTGTTGCTGTCGAGTGACATGCGTGAAGCGAGAGCACAGTAGAACCAAGCGATCGTTGATCAGTTCATATACTTCTCTCGCTGAAATACGTAGAAGCGCAGCACTTCAACCACTGTAGCACGCACACAACTCATCCTTCTACTCTACACGCACGATAACTACATGTTGTCCATAATAATGTGTTCGGACATGACGTGAAGTTGATACCAGCAAATGCACCTGGCGGCCGGTAGAGCTTTACACTTGGCCAGTTGTACGGCATGTCTACGTACGTAGTATGTACAGTGCGCACGTATATACAGACCTTCTGAGCATAAGTAGTGCAGGGAGGCAGCGTAGAGACAAGGCAGCAGCAACAGGCACAGATCAGACAGGCTTAGCCAGCTCAGCCAATGCAGAATCTGCACAAAGAGCATAACGACCAGCAGCATGCGTGTGTATAATAACTGTCTACAACACACAGCATGCGACCTCTTCTTCTATCACGTCTGTCTTCGCTCCAACCTATTCACTCACCTTTTCCGCCTCTTTGCTCTCATTGAAGAGGCGCTTCTGTCGGGTGATCGGCACGGGTCGAGCAGTCGTCCACATCTCTTGCCAAAGGTTGCCAGGAGTCGCCATACGCGATGACAGCTGCCCTAGAAAACAAAACACACACGCTCACGTAGAGCGAGTACACACACGGTACTGTGCTTTCTTCTCTCACCAGACATTTTCTCCTCCGTACCGTCTCCTTCCTCATCTTCGATCCAATCTCTCGGTGAATGCCACCGAATAAAATCTCCCAGTTGAGCTCTCGGGTTGGCAGCCTATGACGTCATGTAATGTTCAACGTGTACAATACGTTCGACATCAACACTCAACAGTACTCTTTGCACCGCGTTCAAAACTTCATGTACATACAGTACGTTGAGTACTTTGAATGCTTCCATATCGGACATCAGAGAATCGGCCTGCGTTTTCGTCCTCTGAGCCGATCCTTCCGTTCCGCTGCCGAATCTCGTCAAAAACTCCGCCTGCTCCTCCAGCATATCCTCAGTCATCGGACTAGCATCCTAGATAGACGTACTGTACTGTACAGTGCGTACTCACTGGTACAGTGTAAGCGTAATTTACTTTTACTTGAATGAAGCGTTTTGCTGTTGTTGTCGCTGCTAGCTTGCACAAATAACATACACTGCAGGTACCGCTACCTACTTGAGTGTAGGGCACGTAAAGCTGTTGACTCGGGTCGCTCAAGCACTTCAGATCTTGCAGGGGATGCATGCGCCCCTGCGGCCGACGCTGCTCTTCCACTTCCAGTCTGTCACCGTCAGTTTCTTTTTCTTCCTCTTCACAGTCGAAGAACTCCTCGTCCTCTTCTGCCACTTCCTTCTCCCTCGTCCTTTGAGATGCAGATGCCGCCTCCTTCAGCAAGGTCAGTCGCTTTCGTTTCGCGTTAATGCAGCACTGTAGCATGCTCAGCTTCTGATGCAGCAGACAGCTGCCCATATCTGGATGCGCTTCCGCAACTCTAAACACGACGAAACGCATAGAACAGGAGACGGACCTGCCTGCGTACGGGCGATACTTTTCGCCGGGTCTCTCAAAATAATCGAAGCAACAGACTGCATATAATGTAGGGGAATGTGGGGTAGACGCGGGTAAATGCGGGGGCAAGCGCCTTTCCGTAATAGGTGGCAGGGTTTACCCCCACCCTAACCTATTAACCAGCTCCGTAATGCTCTGACCCGCAGCACCCGCGGGTCACCCGGAAACAAAAAAAGCGCTCAGCAGAAAAAGAGAAAATTATTAATTTATTGACTATTGATTATTGACCCGAGGGTGACCCGCGGGCCCTGCGGGTCAGCATTACGGAGCTGGTTAACGCATCGTGTAACCTTGGCAATGGTTCGGCCCTCTCCCAGAAATCGCGGAGACTGAGCAGAATTTCGCGCCAAAGTTGCGCCACCGCTTGCACTCCCTGCACACTGCGTCGCACTTGCGCCAGACTCGCCGCTATCCGCCACGCCAGACTGTCCCGAGGCGCAGTCTTCGCACTCAGCACTGCGTCCTGCACAACAAGCAACGCACGGCTAAGGACAGTACGTATGAACAATACGGTATACACATAGAGTACACATACTGTATGTACGTATGTAGGGCGGTAGAGATAGTGTGTTGTGTGTACCTTCAATTCGCGCAAGTGCTCATCCACACTCTGCCGTCTTCCTGCCTCAGCCGTCGACTGTCCGGCACTACTACTGCTTCTGTGCACTCTTCCCGGCTTCGCCTTCGCGTACAGCTCCTCCTCCTGCGTTCTCCCCACTCCTCTCCTCTCCAGTCCAGACTCCACGTCGCTCCCTGTCTCTTCTCCTGAGAAAATGTGGTCAATCCACGCCTCCACAGTTGCGTGGCGCAGAGGAAAGCGCCGCGGCAGATCTGCGGCCGCCGTCGGATCCTGTTGACGGAAGGTGGAGTAGTAATTGCTCGAGGCGTCCATCAATCTCGTCACTGCAGGAGCGGACGTGAGACGACCGAGCGCGTCACCAGCCGACTCTTCGATACCCAACAACTGGTCCGCAGTCAGGCCCTCCAACTTCGACAGGGACCAGAAGTCGCGCAGGTACTCGCCTGGAAACCACCGCATTGCATTGCACACCATAATCGCATTGATTCACATGCATTGCACAAACGGCGGCCAGCCTGGCAAATCGCCGTTCGTTCTCGTTCTTTTACACTGAACTCACGGCAGAAGAAAGAAACAAGGCGCATTCACTGAGGTGGAGAGGCGAAGGAAAGCGAACGAACGCCGATTATCGCTGCTGGATTCTGGTGAGTGCAAGAAAGGGGCTCGTTCCTTCCTTACTCATCATGCACTCGAGTCCCGACTCCAAGGCGACGGCCAGTGACCAGAAGGGGGCGGAGACAGGACTGAGGTCGCTCGCCACGTCGTTCTCGATCAGCATATCCTCGTTCACGCTCGGCCATCTCACCATCAATCGAATCTCCCTGAAACCACCCACAAATATCCATTGCGTACTGCTAGCTTCATGGCCATTCTAAGCCAGCGGCCACACATACCACAAGTAAGTACACTCTCCTAAACCCTGCGCCACTCACTTTGCTTGCCCAAGTCGTCGCTGCGCTCATCGCACGCAGTCAGTAGGAAATTCGATACGCAGCGACTAGTCTAGTACAGACACTGAAGCTCCCTGACTCGCAGACTACCTCGCAGTCACTGCACCGAGTTCACCACTGACTGCGTGCTATCAGACAGCGACGACTTGGGCAAGTAAAGTGGCGCTTAGTTACAATCAGTCCGCTCTCACTCGATCGGGTCTTGAAATGTACCAAAGGGAAAGAGGACCGGCTGCCGAAGATGACGCTGCTGGTGCTCTTCGGGTGTCGAGATCGACTCCTCCAACTGGTCAATATCCACGGGATTTTGACTCCAGTGCGTATCGAAACGCTCCTTCAAGGCGTACGTGACTTTCACGCAGACTTTGACGGGAGGAGGCGTCACTAGAGGACAAGCCTGAAACAAGCAACCACCTCAGCCATCACGCCTCTCTGCCTGGTTCAATACTGTACAACACACACTGTAATAGCGATAGCGAAACAAGCTGGTGGAAGAACGGTAGGTACTTACGTATTGTATAACAACCGCCCCGGGCTGACGCAAACAAAAAACGTCTGCTAGAAACACCGCAGGCAAGTTAGTGCGGTCAAACAAAGAACGTGTATGAGCCCAGGGAGGAGGCACAAGAGGGGACGTGCGACGTGCGCTGCTATAAGTGCGTGGGCGTGCGCTAATACCGTAACTACCGGTAGATAGCCGCCTATTTCCATATGATCACATGCACACCAACAATAATCATCACACGTTTATTGATGACGCGATCATATGGAAATAGGGGCTATCTACCGGCAAATAAATAGGTATGACCCTTCGTTGTACTGCGCTGCGAGTTCGACTCTTGCACTGGCTTCCCTAATTTTTCAGGCTTTCTCTCTTGTCCTCGGTTGCTGGATGGAAGAGCTTACCGCTTTCTCCTTGAAAAGGTCCAATAAGCCGGCCATATGCTGACAGTTGGGCGGGGCGTAACGCAGATGCACGCAGTCGAATTCCGTACGCATACTGTGATTCTGACATAGGCCAACGTACATCCGCCGTCCGCTTTCACTTACCATCAGAAACGTCGGCCACTCGCTACACAGAAAACACACACGAAATAGTAGGAGAGCAGTATGCTGTGCTGTGGTGTGGTGGCCTACTGACAAGGCGTCTGCCTTCCACGCTAGAGGTCCGGGTTCGAGACTCGCCAATTCGATCACGGTACCTCCGACGTCGACTTTCAAGTGGAGAGGTCCCATGTTGGGCTATATTATACATACAACAGCCATGGGATGATTCCTTGTCGTGCGCGCTTTTCTCTCACATTTTTACACTGAACTCACGACAAAGTTTAAAGCGAATAAAGGGGCACATAACATAATGTGTCATCTGTACCAATTTGCAGCAGTCAAGGCCATAGTAAGGGCGGACATTAGGGCGTTGCGCTTGTCTTCCGTCAGCACAGCATCCGCGGCAGTTGCCGGCTGCAGCAGCAGGTATTCCCTCAGTCCGTGCCAAGTCACCAACGGCGGCGTTCTGCCAGTGGGCGGAAAGTCGTTGTTCACGTCCAGCATATCGCGTATCAGCAGGGGACAGTGAGTCAGTGCTGTAGCAGTGGACTGAGCGGGTGTCGTCAGGCGCTGCGCTCTCCTCTCATCTGACGCGAAGGACGACTGAGACATGAGGCGTTTGTGGATCAGTGTGAAATTGAGCGCGGAAAAGCTCACGCTTCCACTATTCTTCTGCTCCCAATGCGTCTCCGACATCAACCCCTATCAACGCACCGGTCCGTGATACAATGTACAGGTTGTTCACTCATGTACAGAACGTACGTTTCCCAAGCTGCTCCTCACTGAGGGCGAACGGTTGCTCAACAATCCAATACATCGGTTGACCACACGGTTTGGCTCCCATTCGTCATCAGAGAGGGGCAGATTGAGTAGGTGTAAAAACTACCTCCGTAATCGCAGGTCCGTGCCCACGGCCACCCGAGATAATGGCGGGGGTTAAAGTAGAATGCGGAGCTTACTTTGGGAAGAGGCTGAAACTGTTCTGCCGGAAGCGGGACATTCAGCTGCCATTCGTGTATCAGTGTTTCCATTTGCAGCATGAACCGCTCCCATTCAGTCACAACCGTGAAGTCGGAAATTTCAAAGATCTCTTCCTCCTCCATACTGCACCTTGCAGCAGAGGTACGTACCGACCTGTGGTCATATGAACATACATATTGGATGTACACACAAACCAATTGCAATGACACAGACTAAAGATAAGCTTCGCAAAAGCTTTCGTACCTGACGATGTAAATTTCAATGTGCAACTGCCCGCGCTGCGTAAAAACAAATTTTATTCTTGTTGCGCAGAATATCGGCAAAGCTAATAATCCGATCCCCCATAATCAAACAATAGCACGAACGGCGGGTATTTACAATGCGTAGTCCAGTCCTCACTCCTCACGATATTTTATGTAGCGCACACCAAAAACAACAACAGGTCGCCTATTCAATCCCATGCACCAAACCCCGTTCCATTTCTGCATAATTAGCATTTGAACTTCGTTACAGCGCCAATCATTCTATCAGCCTGTGTACTTTTGCACAGCAACTGCAACGTCATGATCCTTACAGTTACTGTTAGAGGAACTCTCAACAAACAAAATACAGGTACGTACCACATACGTATGTACATAATACATACAAAAATAGTTACAGTACTACAGCATGACACAGGAACAGTACAGTGTGGGAAGCTAACAACCCAAGTAAGTATGCTCAGAAAGCTAAAATGCACTCATCGAAATCATGTTACGAACCTACTATACTACTGGACTGAGTAGGCCGAAGGATCCCTCAAATAGAGCCAATACGATCCTTCGCTATGTACAGACAATCTTATTTGTACATGAGTGCAAGCGCACAGCAAAGGTAGCTGAATACAAAGCTACTGTTTACAAGGCCAGGAAGAACGGACTGTTCAGGCACCGTCGTCGTCTTATCGTCAAAAAATCAGGCAAACACTCAACAATCAACGAAATGTTACATTACGGTACAGTAAAATAGAGGAGAGTTCCTGCGTGTTCCAATTAATTCCTGTTTGGAGTGGAGGTGGGAAGGATGCCGTTGGTGGTTGGTTAGAAACAGTGTAGCATCATCCATCCATCATTTGCTCTTGAGTATCTGGGCGAGATTAAGCTTCAGCTGGACCTTAGCCCGATCCTGACGCGGTCGACAGTCGAAAATGGAGCTGTAAGCACGAAAACGCACCGTTATTCCTTACCGCTTGAGTAATTTTACTGTTTATTTTTATATATTTCATGCCCCATGCTGAAGTGAATCTCAAGAAGTTAGCAGGTACTGTAGAGACGTCCGTTCAAAAATCACAATTGTTCGCTGTTTGCACAAAAATTGCGACGCTTTTCTAGCATTCTCCGTTGAACAGTAGTAATGCGCAAGTGAAATTCGTGCAGAAAACATTCAGGAATTATGTTCTCCAGGAATAATGCGTCGTAGGCATAGATCTGCTCAACTGAGAGTCCCAATTTGCAAGCAGATAGCGAACCATTGTATTTTAGGCAAATTCTTGGGGGGAAGCTGCTTCCTGAGAAATTTGCTTCAACAAGGGGCATAGACTGTATAAAACTATGATGAAGGCGGCTTCATGTGATGTGTTACCGTTTGAACTTCTCCACATCGCGGTCCACTTCGTCCAAGGCGTCCAGATCTTCGCGCGGTTTGAATACTTCGTCCATCGGTGCAACAGGCGAGGAGGAAGACTCCTGCTGCTCCAACGCCAGCTTGACGCCTTGAGTAGTCTCAGGCTGTTGCTTCTTCTCCCTCTTCTTCGCCTGCTGCTTCCTTGGACTTTCCGGCGCCGCCTGCAAATATTGGAATGTAGGCCTACACACCAAAATCACCACCTACCTCATCATAATACGCCTGAGCTTTCGCCTTCTCCCACTCCCACGCAGTCTCAGAAGCCTTCCTGCTTGTACAGTACAAACATTAGTACGTAATAATCCAATCAAAAAAGGCGCAACGGCGAAGCTGCGTATTCAGATATTACCAAAGCGGCGTACCCGATCATACTTAATTCCAAGGGCTAAGTCTTATGAGTGTCTCAGGCAGGCGAACGAAGGGTACTGTGGGGTAAACCCGGACACGGGGTAAACCCGGACACTTAAGCGTTTCTGAACTTGCCACTTCAGCAAATGATGAACATAGTAGCTCATTTGAAAGACGAGAGTTCAAGAAATCGATTGGTAGAACACTTGTCTCAATCGGTTGTATGGTTGCTGAGATATACTAGGTGTCCGGGTTTACCCCCGTGTCCGGGCTTACCCCATAATACCCTACTTTCTGTTTGTTGGCTGCAGTCTGTTTGGCTCTCCTCTCCGCCTCCTCCGCCTGTCGTCTCCGCTCCGCCTCCCGCCGCTTCGTCTCCTCTTGCTGTAGACGCTGCAGCTTCTCCTCCTGCTTCTTCTGCTTGTGTCGTTGGCGCTTGGCGCTCTTGGCCGACGGCGTCGTCGAATTCGCCTCCTCCTCCTCCTCCGCCTTCTGCTGCTGCTGCTTCCCTTCGATAAACTCCAAGGCTTCGTCCACCGAATTGAACTCGCGTCGCTGCCCCCCTTCGCCTCCTTCATCTCCTTTCTATCACACCACACATACACATACTGTACATACTGTACATCATCTGAGGGGCCAGGACAGGAGGTACATGGAAAACCTTTTGCGCCCCAAAACTTAGCCTCCTCGCCTAGCCATTCTATCACACCATACAAACATACACACGCACGTTGTACCAAGAGCCCATACAGTAGCGCGCTACACACGTGGCGAGTAAACTCACGGGGAATTCCCCGTATGTATGCGATGAAGCATAGGGAGGCCGGTGAGTTCACCGGGAGTTTGAAACTCACCGACGTGTGAACACGTGAGCATACTTTTCACCCGTGTGAACAAGTGAGAAAACTCGAAACTCACCAGAAACTCGAAGACAAACTCGAAGACGAATTTCAACTCACTGCAAACTCGAAGACAAACTCGAAGACGAATTTCAACTCACTGCAAACTCGAAGACGAATTTCAACTCACTGTAAACTCGAAGACAAACTCGAAGACGAATTTCAACTCACTGCAAACTCGAAGACAAACTCGAAGTACTGAAACATCATACTCGTGGGTTTACCCAAAACATATGGACGGCCTATATTTTGTACAGGGAATGAAACATCGATCTCGTGGGTTGACCCAAAACATATGGACGGCCTATATTTCGTTCAGGGAATGAAACATCGATCTCGTGGGTTGACCCAAAACATATGGACGGCCTATATTTTGTACATACGTATAATAATTTTTTCTCCTTAATTATTTTAAGAGACGTTTTCCGTAGTTGACCCTTCAAATTTTTTACTTTTCCATTTTTCTCTACCTTTAAAAGAGGTTTTCTACAGGTAATTTTTTCTCCCCAACTTTTTGGGCTAATTTTTTCCCCTTTTTTCATAGAGACTTTTTCCATAGTTCACCCTTCAAATTTTTTACTCTTCCATTTTTCTCTACCTTTAAAAGAGGTTTTCTACAGGTAATTTTTTTCCCCCAACTTTTTGGGCTAATTTTTTCCCCTTTTTTCAAAGAGACTTTTTCCATAGTTCACCCTTCAAATTTTTTACTCTTCCATTTTTCTCTAACTTTAAAAGAGGTTTTCTACAGGTAATTCCCCCCCCCCCCCACTTTTTGGGCTAATTTTTTCCCCTTTTTTCATAGAGACTTTTTCCATAGTTGACCCTTCAAATTTTTTACTCTTCCATTTTTCTCTAGGTAATTTTTCCCCTCAACTTTTTGGGCTAACTTTTTCCCCTTTTTTCATAGAGACTTTTTCCATAGTTCACCATTCAAATTTTTTACTCTTCCATTTTTCTCTACCTTTCAAGGGGGGACCTGGCGCGAATTTAGTACGGGAAGGGCCAAATTCATATTTTTCAATTTTGAGTGGTCTATCTCACGTATAATTTCATCCTCTTTCGATCTAACCCCCCATTTTGGAGTCGATTTTGCCTCTGTGAAGCGGCGCCCCAGTTAGAAAGACCTGGTTCTGGTGTGAAAATCGGACTTTTCTGCAACGTGTCATCATCGCGCTGCGCAATTTTGAACTCACGCATTTTCCGACGATGAAGAAAAGAAAAAAGCACAGAACATGAGTGAATTCAAAATTGCGCACGCGACGATGATGTCGCAGAGAAGTCCGATTTTCACACAGGAACCAGGTCTTTCTAACTGGGGCGCTGCTTCACAGAGGCAAAATCGGCTCCAGAATGGGGGGGGGGGTTAAATCGAAAAAGGATGAAATTTTACATGAGATAGGCCACTCAAAATTAAAAAATATGAAATTGGCCCTTCCCGTACTAAATTCGCGCCAGGTCCCCCCTTGAAAGGTAGAGAAAAATGGAAGAGTAAAAAATTTGAAGGGTGAACTATGGAAAAAGTCTCTGTGAAAAAAGGGGAAAAAATTAGCCCAAAAAGTGGGGGGGGGGGGGGAAATTACCTGTAGAAAACCCTCTTTTAAGGTAGAGAAAAATGGAAGGGTGAAAAATTTGAAGGGTCAACTATGGAAAAAGTCTCTATGAAAAAAGGGGAAAAAATTAGCCCAAAAAGTTGGGGGGAAAAAAATTACCTGTAGAAAACCTCTTTTAAAGGTAGAGAAAAATGGAAGAGTAAAAAATTTGAAGGGTGAACTATGGAAAAAGTCTCTATGAAAAAAGGGGAAAAAATTAGCCCAAAAAGTTGGGGAGAAAAAATTACCTGTAGAAAACCTCTTTTAACCCTCTTCGAAATCCCAGGTGCCCGCTTGTCCGTGGACACCCGACGGACGGGGTTTGCCCCGTCCGTGGGCGGGGTTTGTTTTTCAAGGGAAAACAAGGAAAAGTCGGCTTCCATGGTAGGCCAGCAGTGTCTGAGGCTGGATGGAGCGGAGACCTACTTGCTTGAAGGAAGTTTTTGATTTTCACACCTTGTACTGTACAGGGTGTTCATTATTTCGACTCCAAACGCGCATATCTTATATCTTTTGAAGATGTGAGAATTTTGAAAAGTTATGTATGGCAAAGTTGCTCAGTTTTTGAAGACGAACAAAACTGAATCAAGAAAATTTTAATTTAACCCCAACCATAATAAGTGTTGGCCATCTACGACTTTCAACTACACGGTAGGGGTTAAATTAAAATTTTCCTGATCCATTTTTGTTCGTATACAAAAACTGAGCAACTTTGTCATACATTACGCATGCAAATTCCCACATGGTAAGAAAGTAATAGCTATGCATGTTTGGAGATGAAAATAAACGCGCATAGCTATTACTTTCTTACCATGTGGGAATTTTAAAAAGTTATGTAAGGCAAAGTTGCTCAGTTTTGGAAGACGAACAAAACTGGATCCGGAAAATTTTAATTTAACCCCTACCGTGTATTTGAAAGTCGTACATGGCCAACACTTATTATGGTTGGGGTTAAATTAAAATTTTCTTGATTCAGTTTTGTTCGTCTTCAAAAACTGAGCAACTTTGCCATACATAACTTTTCAAAATTCTCACATCTTCAAAAGATATAAGATATGCGCGTTTGGAGTCGAAATAATGAACACCCTGTACAGTACAAGGTGTGAAAATCAAAAACTTCCTTCAAGCAAGTAGGTCTCCGCTCCATCCAGCCTCAGACACTGCTGGCCTACCATGGAAGCCGACTTTTCCTTGTTTTCCCTTGAAAAACAAACCCCGCCCACGGACGGGGCAAACCCCGTCCGTCGGGTGTCCACGGACAAGCGGGCACCTGGGATTTCGAAGAGGGTTAAAGGTAGAGAAAAATGGAAAAGTAAAAAATTTGAAAGGGTCAACTACGGAAAACGTCTCTTAAAATAATTAAGGAGAAAAAATTATTATACGTATGTACAAAATATAGGCCGTCCATATGTTTTGGGTCAACCCACGAGATCGATGTTTCATTCCCTGAACGAAATACAGGCCGTCCATATGTTTTGGGTCAACCCACGAGATCGATGTTTCACTCCCTGTACAAAATATAGGCAGTCCATATGTTTTGGGTCAACCCACGAGATCGATGTTTCAAGCTGCAGTACTAAAGACCACTTTGGGATAAGTTCCGTGTGAACACTTGAGTTCACTCACTTCGAGAAAAATTTTTGTCCCGTGTGAACACGTGAGTTCACTTACTTCGAAAAAATTTTTGTCCCGTGTGAACACGTGAGTTCACTAACTTCGAGAAAATTTTTGTCCCGTGTGAACACGTGAGTTCACTCACTTCGAGAAAATTTTTGTCCCGTGTGAACACGTGAGTTCACTCACTTCGAGAAAAGTTTTGTCCCGTGTGAACACGTGAGTTTACTCACTTCGAGAAACTTATGTCCCGTGTGAACACGTGAATTCCCCGGGGAATTCACGGTGAGTTTGCTTGGGGAATTCCCCGTGAGTTTACTCACCACGTGTGTAGCGCGCTAGTATGGGCTCTTGGTAGTACATACGTTCACGTTCGGACATACTTCTACATATCTAGGAACCTTGGGTCGTTGCTTGAGCTTCTGACGCAGTCTCTCTCGGATCTGCGGATATTCGTCGCGGCCGTAGTGTGGATAGTCCATGCCTCCGTGGCCGAACATTTCACAGCAGTAGCAGTCGCAGTGTTTCCCTCCTCCTCCGCCATCTTTCTGTGAAAGCGACGAACTGTGATCGCTCCACGAATCTTCGTCATCGTCGAACGAATCCACTATAAGATGATATCCCCGTTATTAGCGTGCACCCACACAGATAGATAGGTGTGTATGTACGCATAGTAGTGTTGAGCTAATTCGGGCCAGGGGTAATAATTTGGGCCACCCCATCCTATCTTCTGCTGAAAAGGTTGGATGGAAACAAGTTAGCACTTCGCTGCACTTTCATCCGTCTGAAGGTTGCAGTTTTCCCTATTCGCCGGCAGGCCTCTGCTTCCTGGCCAGAATTACCCAAAGTAGACCTATCCGTAAATAACGTACATACTTGTACTATACGACCAAGTTCACTCGATCTATGCAAACAGATTGTAACGTACAGTACTGCGTATGTACGTACGTAGTATGGCAATAGCGTCCGAGGCCAATAGTGTACTCTACACGTTGCGTTGCACTAGTAGTTCTAAGGTACGTATGTAGGCGAGTTTAGCGCCATCTGTCCCCGGACCGGCACCTGGTGGTGTGCCAAAGTCCACAGCTGTGACCGAGGGTAGGGTGTTCGATTTTCGTTCGGTCCAATTAGTCATACGAAACGAATACGGCATGTCACGACTGTAGTGTACAGTGTACCTTACCTTGCGTGGCTACACTCGTATGCTCGTTGGCGTTGGGGGTTTTGGCGTTGGCGGCGGGCTTGGCCTCTGCCTCCACCGCCGTCTGCAGCTGCTGCTGGCAGATCTGCTGCACCAGCTCCGGATCCAGGTTCAAATCTCGCCAGTCCACCGCCTTCTCCAGATCCGACTCCTTCAACTCTCCGCCTTTTCCGCCAGCCGCTGCCATGGAAAGCGCTTTGGCCATTCCGTCCCCCTGTATGCGCACACACACCATACAAATCATGTGGCAGCACTCAACATCACACCAATATACGCCCAGTATCATCCTGTTATACAGGTCAATTATGCCCCAAACATACACACGTAAAGTATGCGTCGTCCCGCGCCGATTTTTGCATAGCCCACCGTGTCGGTAAGTACGGCACGCAACCGCAGCGTTCAACAATGTACAAAATTGCGCTCTGTAAGTACGAACACCCCACCATTCCATACCTTGAACATGTTCAGCAAGTCCGCGTAAATCTTCGTCCCAGCATTCTTGCACGCATGGGGTTTGCCAGGCAGCAGTTGGTGATCACAGCTCTTCGCCTTCTGCGAGGACGCAGGTTTCCCTCTCTGCTGCTGCACATCCTCCTTCTTAGGTGGCGACGAAGCACCCTTAAACTCCTGCTTGCTCTTGGCAGTCCGCGTGTCTGCTTCCGCCTTGCCGCTTCCATCACTTTTCTGCTGTTGCTTGCGGGCGCAGTAGAGGTCGAAGGGTAGGCCGGGTATGGTTCTAGCCACAGGATCCCACGGCACCTCCCAATCTCCGTACGCGTGATGCAGGTGCTCTTCTGTCTTCGTCTTCTGCACACACACACATGAATGAATGCAGTTTAGACTACATATTGTATCGATATACAAAACAATCAACATAGCGAATATGAAGAAGGAAAAAAAGCCATCATGGCTCGATAAAGATGGGTTAACCCCTTCCGTAATCTCAGATGGCCACCTGACCGCATACACCCCTTGCGGCAACCCTGCGGCCGTGGTCGCCCACAGGTTGCGGCCAGAAGAATATAGTGGCCATAGCCGTAGCCGGTGTGGCCGCAAGGGGTGTATGCGGGCCAGGCGGCCATCTGAAATACGGAGGGGGTTAAACGCACGAATGCACACGTACGTGGTATCGTTTTCCCCTGTTTTTTCTTATTAGTACTGCTGAAAGGAACACACTGAAGCTACTAGGCGTGTTTAGACTTTTTTAGTATTGCCACAGCTGCAACAGGAAAACGTAAACTTCTGAAGAAAATACACAGCCTTCTGAATAACGCGGTCGACGAGATTTATTCAGAAGACCAAGTTTTACCGCTGCAGCTGTGGAAACACTAGAAGTCTAAACAGCCTAGTGGCTCTAAAGGACCTGTTCGTCTCGGCCCTTTGTCCCAATGGGGCCGGCAGTAGCTCGCAATTTGGAAGAGGGGATGATTGAGGTACTGGCCTTAGTGAGCTTCTTTCCATTGGAACAAATGATGGTGGTACGCTTGCGACACACAATGTGAGACTCCTGAAAACAGCACAGTTAGTATCTCGCTCGGGTCGCTTACTACATTGACCATTGACCGCGCGGAATTCGCGCTGTTTTCCGGCCAACATCTATCGGAACACCAAAGTCGGCGCCGCCGCCAACGAATTCCGTGCGGCCGAGTCGGCGGTCGACAGTGGCTGGGCGGCTACAAACGAGCTCCGAGCAAGTTCGGACCGAGCTCGGAGTGAATTCGGTTCGGGTTCGGACTAAAACGACAGTCGGTTGTTCACACGTACCTCCGAAATGCAAACTCGGCCGTTCACATGCACTTTTGGAAAAAACGGAGCGAGTTCGGTGCGAACTCTGAGATTTTATATGTAGAAGCATAGTCAGCGCTCCGAATTCGGAGTTCACGTGTCTGTGTAGCACAGCAGTGTGCATGCATGCGACTTGAGAACTGACCGTGAGCGGACGCGCATCCGGGCGCTGGATCAGCTCCTCCTCTGCTTCGGACTCTGACTGGCATCGAGTCGGATCCAGGCCCCTGCCACCAAGCAGCATCTCGCCTCCTAACTGCTCCAGCATGGATGCCGTTACATCCAGCTCCTGCTGAAAAGACACACAAAGCCAGTAGAAAGAAAAATGCCCGCGCGTACTCTGCATGGCTCGGACTACATGCGAGATCCACACCCACTAAAGCTACACAGTACGTACCAAAATATCAGACCTTACCCACGTACAATACAAAACAATAGGCTCGGTGTTGACGGACGGAGACCGGTGATAGTTAGAGTAGTTTCGTGAGTAAATTTAGCAAGCGTTGTCGTCCCAACTAGTACCTGTTTCTCGTCGTTCTTGGTGAGGAAGCCGCAAGCGATGATGTGACTCACGCTGCACTCGTCGCACGGGCAGTGGGTGAGGCGGCAGCGAAGGCACTGGATCATGGGCACGGCAGTGGAGCCGGCGCCGTACTGGCAACTCGCCGGACGACTCCCCGACAACAGACTCCGCATATCGTCCGCGAACTGCGCCAGCTCCTCAGAACTTCAACAACAACAACGCCATGTACGCTTACTTACTGCGTACGTATGGCAATAGCGTCCGAGGCCAGTAGTAGTGTACGTAAACTAGTTCTAGGTATGTAAGGCGAGTTTAGCCAAAAGTCCCCGGGACCGGTCCCTGGTGGGGTTGCCTAAGTCCGCAGCTGTGTCCGAGGGTAACGGGTTCGATTCCCGTTCGGTCCTATTTCTCTCCCCCCTTTTCGGGGCCCGGCTATCGCCATATGGAACGCGGCACGTCACAGTACGTACAACATCGAGAAGCCACTTGTGCCAGGGAATCGAACCCTGGACTCTGGAAAAATCTCTAGACTACAGTCCGATAGCTACTAAAGTCGGTAGTGGGGTTTTCCGTATCGGTTTGGCGCAAAATGGTAATTCTCTTGACGTGTTTTGCTTTTTTTGCCGCTGCTCCGTCACACAAATAAAGGACATGCGCGAGTACAAAAGCAACAAAATCGAGTCTAAGTTCAAGATCGCAGGAAATGTTGCTTGCATCGCGGGGCAGATTCAGTGTGAGCAATACCTGCCTACTATTTTGCGAAAAACCGATTCAGCAACCTATAGCTAACGGACTACAACCAGAAAGCAGTACTCTTCCTCATACGATTTTTTCTCGTCCACTTCGCCAAACTTCTTCGCCTTCACCATGCATACGTACTCCTCCAACAATTTGCGCTGCTCCTTAAAAAACTCCAGGTCTTCTCTCAACATTTTTTGCTTCGCTTTCAGCGTCGCCTACAACAAAGCGCATCAACAGTAATATTGTGTATACACGTAGAGCACAACATCCTTATCCTTTGGCGAACGGATAAAGCATGGATGTAGTGGCAGCTTGCCTTGTAGAGCTTCATCTGTCTGGAAGTGTATTCGTCCATGCGCTGCACGGCCTTCTCCCAGATTTGTCTGGACGTGGACATGAGACGGTGCAGAGCTCGAAAACTCTGTGCCAACTCCCAAGCAGCCGGAGGCAACTCCGCCTTCCGCCGCTCATCCTCCTCTCTCTTCTTTCCAACATCCTCCTCCTCCCCACACGTCAGCTCCACCCTATTATACCCACCCTCACGACACATACAGTAAAGCACCGGGTAGCATGTAGGTACTGTTGTACAGAAGGAAGCGCATACGTCCACCCACGTGCGTATTGGATGTACAGACGGACGCGTTAAGGTACATACTTGAGAACTGTGCCCAAGCTTGGCAAACTTCCTTGAATCAGCGGATCTTCGTACACCACTGCATCGAACAGATGATGGTGTACCAGTTTCCAACTGATACCGAACCTCTCCAAATGCACACGATCCTACACAGCACATCAGTAGAAGAAATAGACGCAAACCACTGGCTAGGCAGTAGTACACCGACACCCAAGCTGAATCCGCCCACAGACAGACTCATACCAATTCTTTCATGAAGGATTGCATATTCTTGACAGTCTCTTGGAACTCCGAAAAGCCATCCAACGTCGCCTTCAAGAAGTACTTGGCTTGGTCGATGGTCAACGGAACAGAACCAGCTGAAAGAATCCGACAGTGACCAGGTGAAACTCAACGCAGCTCCTTCCATACATACGCTCTCTCCAAGAATGCTCTTACGTACTGTTCTTACATTCTGGGGAAAGTTGAGCAGGGGAGATGCCCACTTTTTCAGGAGAGACCAACACCTGGAGCAAGTTGACCTTCATCTCCATCACGTACTCTCTTCCTTGACTCTCCAATCGTTGGTACAGTTGGTGAGGGTCGCGCGAACACAGTCTAAACATAATCACACGTTTTCCACAAAGTTCTACCCACGAGTTGCGTTATCAGATTGCTGGCTGCAAGTTGGCGTCCCTTCCTCTTTTGTCCCAACCCGACCGTTCCAGAATTAGGGCCAGTCGAAACATAAAAGTTCACCCACAGGCGACGAATTCTTTCGTCTATATGTTATGGTTAGCAGCCTGGGGGTGAACTCGCGACCTTGCTGTTTCGGCTGGCTATAGGATTGGAAGGGGTTGGGCCTATCTGGAAAGAAGAGTGAGCGACCTTGGCAGTCACACTAAGTACGAACTCGTCGAGAGCAAATGGTAGCAAAGTTCGCGCGTTTACTTGTGTACGTGCTCTCTGAGCTTGGCCAAGTCAAACTGTTTGCCCTTGCGTGTTTTGCCGTTCGCATCCAGGCCATCTCGATACATCTGGCGCACGGCATGACGCAGTTGCACCCAGGATTTCTGTAAATCGCGCAATTCCGTCTCCTGCTGATCTTCCAGTTCCCTGCAGCGCAAGAAAACACCGAGAGTTACGTGACGTTCAGATAAGTGGTCGCCGATACGCCCGTTTGCCTTGCCCGCGTCCGGCATACGCCTCCTATCTGAACGCTGCATTACTGCGCCATACAACGGGCAAAATGGGACTGCCATGTGCCATCATACGATTACAACAGCAACTGATACTTCCACCGTAAAACATAGGCCAACTAACTGAGTTGCAGCTAGTCCCTGAGCATTTTGCGATAAATTTTACAATCATATGCCGCAAATTTTTCCAAGTACTTCTGTTTCTGTTCTAGTCCCATCTACAAAATTAATACATAGGCCTCATTGTAAAATTCTACCACAGGACAAAATGCTTGGAAATAACTCGAGGCAGGATGCCACAGCACGTGTGAAGGCCAATACACACAGTTAGTTGGCTACCTTCTCTCAACGCAGGCCTGACAGGAGCAAGTTTTCTCTTCGTGTTTCTTCGTCTCGCTTCCATCTCTCTCTGCCAAAGTGGCTAGTCGGTCTCTCTTGCAGGCCATGATTCGCTTTGCAAGGGAAACGGCAGACTTCTCTTTTCCATCTCCCTCTTCTCCTTCTGCCGCCATTTCAGAATTCAAGCAGCTTTCACAAACCCATAGCTAATAACACGAAATACTCACTCACTCACTCATCCGAAACGAAATAAAATGCACTGCAATAAGCAATAGTTACTACTGATGATTAAAATGCGTACGTCGTCATCCCCAACAATCGCGTCAAACTGCTGTAAAACTTCCGCGTCTTTCGTCACAACAGCACCTTGTTTTCCTGTAAAACACATACAAAACATCATTTCAACCAGCACATAGTACTGGCTCGTTGACATGGGAAGTAAATACCACGTCCGGCGCACAACCATGCATTTGCATAAGCATTGCGCCGAGCCATGGCCACGCTAAGCGTACGCCCGGCGCACGTCTCCGATGTGAATGGGCCTAATAAAACACAAAGTCAGACGAGGAGCAAGCAAGCAATCAACTTTGGACCCACTGGACTGGAAAAGATGTGAAGTTTGATGGCCCGTTCACAACAAACGCCGAAGTTGACGTTGCGTTTCCGCCGGCGTCAACGCCAACGCAGATATCGACGTTCAACGCAGATTATGGAAAGCTACGCAAATCTTTTTCTCCAATAATAACGCCGGCACAAATTATGATGTTGTTTGGTAGGTACGTACGTATGTATTTCGATCAAGTTTTCGTCGATGTTCGCTGCTTCTATCCGCGATCGCTAATATCTGCGTTGAACGTCGATATCTGCGTTGAAAGTCGATATCTGCGTTCGGCGTTGAACGTCGATATGTGCGTTGCGTTGACACCGGCGTTGACGCAACTCCAACTTCGGCGTTCAGCGTTCGTTGGAACGGGCCATGAATGACGCGTTCTGCCTCTGCGCTGCGAGACCAACAAGTTACGGTATGGCGTAGCGTACGCGTACATACGCTAGCCAGCCGTTATCCTTTTTATGTATCTCGCAGAGCAGCTCACGTCCAATCGCACATCTTCTTGCCAGGATACAAGGTGGATGAACGAACTGTGCTGTGGACTTATAATGCCGCGTTCAGATAAGCGATGTACGTATGTTCGTCGTACGTCCAATATAGCATGGACAACCACGGAATTTTTCGGACTTACTTCGAACGTACGTTGCACGTCCGTCTCAAATCTGAACGCGGCACATATCCACTACACATACAACAATGGGCCTACCATCTTTGTTTTCAGCGGAGTTTGACGCGTTTGACACGACGGTGGGTGGCGATTCCTCTGCCTTTGGACGTGGTACATCGCAGAATAGCAAGTAAGAGCCGGACTCGATGTCGCGCCGCTCAGAATCCTCTGACGTCATTTTTGTCCACCCGAACAAATCCAAAAATAAGGCTTCTCCACTTTACACTATGGCAGGGTATCTTTTTTGTTGATAAAGTCATTCGTCGTGCTGGCTGGCTGGCTCGCTGCTCGCCGTCCGTCGCCGCAGGTCTGCTTTGGCTCAGTTACGCCCTGTGCTGCCGCTGCACCAATATTGGGGGGAAAAAAAAGGGAGGGGTTGTGGGTGCAGGGTGAAACTACTAAAGTGCTCCTGTTGTTTGTCCTTCCAAAATACGATTGGAAAATTTGGGCGTGGGGGGGTCGCTTGACTGTTTCCATCATTAGGGGGTGGAAGGGGGGGGGAAGGAAGATGGTAGGTTGTTGTATGTGTGTGGATAGTCCGGAGATAGGAAGTAGGAAGAAGCGAAAATTGTGGTTGTATGTATATGGAGAGAGAAAGAAGATGAAGGAGGGGAAGAGGAGAGATGTGGATTGGAGTGAGTGTTGGAGATAATAAAAGGATAAGGTGGTAGGTATGTAGGTAGTAGATAGTAATTGTTGGTCTCGAGGAGAGGAGAAGGTATTATGGCGTTAGAAGTGAAGAAGTGAGTGGAGGGTAAGAGAATAGAGTAAGGAAGAGATATGATTAAGAGATATGAGTAAGAGAATTAGGATGGGATAGAAGAGGAAGAGAAATGATCGAAATAATAGTAGTACTACAAACAACATCATAATTTGTGCCGGCGTTATTATTGGAGAAAAAGATTTGCGTAGCTTTCCATAATCTGCGTTGAACGTCGATATCTGCGTTGGCGTTGACGCCGGCGGAAACGCAACGTCAACTGATGCTTGCTTGCTCCTCGTCTGACTTTGTGTTTTATTAGGCCCATTCACATCGGAGACGTGCGCCGGGCGTACGCTTAGCGTGGCCATGGCTCGGCGCAATGCTTATGCAAATGCATGGTTGTGCGCCGGACGTGGTATTTACTTCCCATGTCAACGAGCCAGTACTATGTGCTGGTTGAAATGATGTTTTGTATGTGTTTTACAGGAAAACAAGGTGCTGTTGTGACGAAAGACGCGGAAGTTTTACAGCAGTTTGACGCGATTGTTGGGGATGACGACGTACGCATTTTAATCATCAGTAGTAACTATTGCTTATTGCAGTGCATTTTGTTGTTTCGTTTAGGATGAGTGAGTGAGTGAGTGAGTGAGTATTTCGTGTTATTAGCTATGGGTTTGTGAAAGCTGCTTGAATTCTGAAATGGCGGCAGAAGGAGAAGAGGGAGATGGAAAAGAGAAGTCTGCCGTTTCCCTTGCAAAGCGAATCATGGCCTGCAAGAGAGACCGACTAGCCACTTTGGCAGAGAGAGATGGAAGCGAGACGAAGAAACACGAAGAGAAAACTTGCTCCTGTCAGGCCTGCGTTGAGAGAAGGTAGCCAACTAACTGTGTGTATTGGCCTTCACACGTGCTGTGGCATCCTGCCTCGAGTTATTTCCAAGCATTTTGTCCTGTGGTAGAATTTTACAATGAGGCCTATGTATTAATTTTGTAGATGGGACTAGAACAGAAACAGAAGTACTTGGAAAAATTTGCGGCATATGATTGTAAAATTTATCGCAAAATGCTCAGGGACTAGCTGCAACTCAGTTAGTTGGCCTATGTTTTACGGTGGAAGTATCAGTTGCTGTTGTAATCGTATGATGGCACATGGCAGTCCCATTTTGCCCGTTGTATGGCGCAGTAATGCAGCGTTCAGATAGGAGGCGTATGCCGGACGCGGGCAAGGCAAACGGGCGTATCGGCGACCACTTATCTGAACGTCACGTAACTCTCGGTGTTTTCTTGCGCTGCAGGGAACTGGAAGATCAGCAGGAGACGGAATTGCGCGATTTACAGAAATCCTGGGTGCAACTGCGTCATGCCGTGCGCCAGATGTATCGAGATGGCCTGGATGCGAACGGCAAAACACGCAAGGGCAAACAGTTTGACTTGGCCAAGCTCAGAGAGCACGTACACAAGTAAACGCGCGAACTTTGCTACCATTTGCTCTCGACGAGTTCGTACTTAGTGTGACTGCCAAGGTCGCTCACTCTTCTTTCCAGATAGGCCCAACCCCTTCCAATCCTATAGCCAGCCGAAACAGCAAGGTCGCGAGTTCACCCCCAGGCTGCTAACCATAACATATAGACGAAAGAATTCGTCGCCTGTGGGTGAACTTTTATGTTTCGACTGGCCCTAATTCTGGAACGGTCGGGTTGGGACAAAAGAGGAAGGGACGCCAACTTGCAGCCAGCAATCTGATAACGCAACTCGTGGGTAGAACTTTGTGGAAAACGTGTGATTATGTTTAGACTGTGTTCGCGCGACCCTCACCAACTGTACCAACGATTGGAGAGTCAAGGAAGAGAGTACGTGATGGAGATGAAGGTCAACTTGCTCCAGGTGTTGGTCTCTCCTGAAAAAGTGGGCATCTCCCCTGCACAACTTTCCCCAGAATGTAAGAACAGTACGTAAGAGCATTCTTGGAGAGAGCGTATGTATGGAAGGAGCTGCGTTGAGTTTCACCTGGTCACTGTCGGATTCTTTCAGCTGGTTCTGTTCCGTTGACCATCGACCAAGCCAAGTACTTCTTGAAGGCGACGTTGGATGGCTTTTTCGGAGTTCCAAGAGACTGTCAAGAATATGCAATCCTTCATGAAAGAATTGGTATGAGTCTGTCTGTGGGCGGATTCAGCTTGGGTGTCGGTGTACTACTGCCTAGCCAGTGGTTTGCGTCTATTTCTTCTACTGATGTGCTGTGTAGGATCGTGTGCATTTGGAGAGGTTCGGTATCAGTTGGAAACTGGTACACCATCATCTGTTCGATGCAGTGGTGTACGAAGATCCGCTGATTCAAGGAAGTTTGCCAAGCTTGGGCACAGTTCTCAAGTATGTACCTTAACGCGTCCGTCTGTACATCCAATACGCACGTGGGTGGACGTATGCGCTTCCTTCTGTACAACAGTACCTACATGCTACCCGGTGCTTTACTGTATGTGTCGTGAGGGTGGGTATAATAGGGTGGAGCTGACGTGTGGGGAGGAGGAGGATGTTGGAAAGAAGAGAGAGGAGGATGAGCGGCGGAAGGCGGAGTTGCCTCCGGCTGCTTGGGAGTTGGCACAGAGTTTCCGAGCTCTGCACCGTCTCATGTCCACGTCCAGACAAATCTGGGAGAAGGCCGTGCAGCGCATGGACGAATACACTTCCAGACAGATGAAGCTCTACAAGGCAAGCTGCCACTACATCCATGGTTTATCCGTTCGCCGAAGGATAAAATGTTGTAGTATTTATAATATTACTTTTGATGCGCTTTGTTGTAGGCGACGCTGAAAGCGAAGCAAAAAATGTTGAGAGAAGACCTGGAGTTTTTTAAGGAGCAGCGCAAATTGTTGGAGGAGTACGTATGCATGGTGAAGGCGAAGAAGTTTGGCGAAGTGGACGAGAAAAAATCGTATGAGGAAGAGTACGGCTTTCTGGTTATAGTCCGTTACCTTAGCTATTAGGTTGCTGAATCGGTTTTTCGCAACAGTAGGCAGGTATTGCTCACACTGAATCTGCCCCGCGATGCAAGCAACATTTCCTGCGATCTTGAACTTAGACTCGTTTTGTTGCTTTTGTGCTCGCGCATGTCCTTTATTTGTGTGACGGAGCAGCGGCAAGAAAAGCAAAACGCGTCAAGAGATTTACCATTTTGCGTCAAACCGATTCGGAAAAGCCACTACCGACTTAGTAGCTATTGGACTATAGTCTGGTCAATAGCGTTGGCACTTGGACTCAAGGCGAGTTGCGTAGTTTGCATGTACTTCTGCTAAATAGGAGTGCACGAAGCGTGGACGGAAATCCGCATTTGTAAATCTATTTTACGCAACGCGCCTTGAGTCCAAGTGCCAACTTCTATTGGTCAGACTGTTTCCAGAGTCCAGGGTTCGATTCCCTGGCAAGTGTGGCTTCTCGATGTTGTACGTACATGGCGCTGTTGTTGTTGAAGTTCTGAGGAGCTGGCGCAGTTCGCGGACGATATGCGGAGTCTGTTGTCGGGGAGTCGTCCGGCGAGTTGCCAGTACGGCGCCGGATCCACTGCCGTGCCCATGATCCAGTGCCTTCGCTGCCGCCTCACCCACTGCCCGTGCGACGAGTGCAGCGTGAGTCACATCATCGCTTGCGGCTTCCTCACCAAGAACGACGAGAAACAGGTACTAGTTGGGACGACAACGCTTGCTAAATTTACTCACGAAACTACTCTAACTATCACCGGTCTCCGTCCGTCAACACCGAGCCTATTGTTTTGTATTGTACGTGGGTAAGGTCTGATATTTTGGTACGTACTGTGTAGCTTTAGTGGGTGTGGATCTCGCATGTAGTCCGAGCCATGCAGAGTACGCGCGGGCATTTTTCTTTCTACTGGCTTTGTGTGTCTTTTCAGCAGGAGCTGGATGTAACGGCATCCATGCTGGAGCAGTTAGGAGGCGAGATGCTGCTTGGTGGCAGGGGCCTGGATCCGACTCGATGCCAGTCAGAGTCCGAAGCAGAGGAGGAGCTGATCCAGCGCCCGGATGCGCGTCCGCTCACGGTCAGTTCTCAAGTCGCATGCATGCACACTGCTGTGCTACACAGACACGTGAACTCCGAATTCGGAGCGCTGACTATGCTTCTACATATAAAATCTCAGAGTTCGCACCGAACTCGCTCCGTTTTTTCCAAAAGTGCATGTGAACGGCCGAGTTTGCATTTCGGAGGTACGTGTGAACAACCGACTGTCGTTTTAGTCCGAACCCGAACCGAATTCACTCCGAGCTCGGTCCGAACTTGCTCGGAGCTCGTTTGTAGCCGCCCAGCCACTGTCGACCGCCGACTCGGCCGCACGGAATTCGTTGGCGGCAGCGCCGACTTTGGTGTTCCGATAGATGTTGGCCGGAAAACAGCGCGAATTCCGCGCGGTCAATGGTCAATGTAGTAAGCGACCCGAGCGAGATACTAACTGTGCTGTTTTCAGGAGTCTCACATTGTGTGTCGCAAGCGTACCACCATCATTTGTTCCAATGGAAAGAAGCTCACTAAGGCCAGTACCTCAATCATCCCCTCTTCCAAATTGCGAGCTACTGCCGGCCCCATTGGGACAAAGGGCCGAGACGAACAGGTCCTTTAGAGCCACTAGGCTGTTTAGACTTCTAGTGTTTCCACAGCTGCAGCGGTAAAACTTGGTCTTCTGAATAAATCTCGTCGACCGCGTTATTCAGAAGGCTGTGTATTTTCTTCAGAAGTTTACGTTTTCCTGTTGCAGCTGTGGCAACACTAAAAAAGTCTAAACACGCCTAGTAGCTTCAGTGTGTTCCTTTCAGCAGTACTAATAAGAAAAAACAGGGGAAAACGATACCACGTACGTGTGCATTCGTGCGTTTAACCCCCTCCGTATTTCAGATGGCCGCCTGGCCCGCATACACCCCTTGCGGCCACACCGGCTACGGCTATGGCCACTATATTCTTCTGGCCGCAACCTGTGGGCGACCACGGCCGCAGGGTTGCCGCAAGGGGTGTATGCGGTCAGGTGGCCATCTGAGATTACGGAAGGGGTTAACCCATCTTTATCGAGCCATGATGGCTCTTTTTTCCTCTTCATATTCGCTATATTGATTGTTTTGTATATCGATACAATATGTCTAAACTGCATTCATTCATTCATGTGTGTGTGTGCAGAAGACGAAGACAGAAGAGCACCTGCATCACGCGTACGGAGATTGGGAGGTGCCGTGGGATCCTGTGGCTAGAACCATACCCGGCCTACCCTTCGACCTCTACTGCGCCCGCAAGCAACAGCAGAAAAGTGATGGAAGCGGCAAGGCGGAAGCAGACACGCGGACTGCCAAGAGCAAGCAGGAGTTTAAGGGTGCTTCGTCGCCACCTAAGAAGGAGGATGTGCAGCAGCAGCAGCAGCAGAGAGGGAAACCTGCGTCCTCGCAGAAGGCGAAGAGCTGTGATCACCAACTGCTGCCTGGCAAACCCCATGCGTGCAAGAATGCTGGGACGAAGATTTACGCGGACTTGCTGAACATGTTCAAGGTATGGAATGGCGGGGTGTTCCTACTTACAGAGCGCAATGTTGCACATTGTTGAACGCTGCGGTTGCGTGCCGTACTTACCGATACGGTGGGCTATGCAAAAATCGGCGCGGGACGACGCATACTTTACGTGTGTGTTTTGGGGCACAATTGACCTGTATAGCAGGATTTTATACTGGGCGTATATTGGTGTGATGTTTTGTACTGCAACATGATTTGTATGGTGTGTGTGCCCATGCAGGGGGACGGAATGGCCAAAGCGCTTTCCATGGCAGCGGCTGGCGGAAAAGGCGGAGAGTTGAAGGAGTCGGATCTGGAGAAGGCGGTGGACTGGCGAGATTTGAACCTGGATCCGGAGCTGGTGCAGCAGATCTGCCAGCAGCAGCTGCAGACGGCGGTGGAGGCGGAGGCCAAGCCCGCCGCCAACGCCAAAACCCCCAACGCCAACGAGCATACGAGTGTAGCCACGCAAGGTACACTGTACACTACAGTCGTGACATGCCGTATTCGTTTCGTATGACTAATTGGACCGAACGAAAATCGAACACCCTACCCTCGGTCACAGCTGTGGACTTTGGCACACCACCAGGTGCCGGTCCGGGGACAGATGGCGCTAAACTCGCCTACATACGTACCTTAGAACTACTAGTGCAACGCAACGTGTAGAGTACACTATTGGCCTCGGACGCTATTGCCATACTACGTACGTACATACGCAGTACTGTACGTTACAATCTGTTTGCATAGATCGAGTGAACTTGGTCGTATAGTACAAGTATGTACGTTATTTACGGATAGGCCTACTTTGGGTAATTCTGGCCATGAAGCAGAGGCCTGCCGGCGAATAGGGAAAACTGCAACCTTCAGACGGATGAAAATGCAGCGAAGTGCTTACTTGCTTCCATCCAACCTTTTCAGCAGGAGATAGGATGGGGTGGCCCAAATTATTACCCCTGGCCCGAATTAGCTCAACACTACTGTGCGTACATACACACCTATCTATCTGTGGGTGCACGCTAATAACGGGGATATCATCTTTAGTGGATTCGTTCGACGATGACGAAGATTCGTGGAGCGATCACAGTTCATCGCTTTCACAGAAAGATGGCGGAGGAGGAGGGAAACACTGCGACTGCTACTGCTGTGAAATGTTCGGCCACGGAGGCATGGACTATCCACACTACGGCCGCGACGAATATCCGCAGATCCGAGAGAGACTGCGTCAGAAGCTCAAGCAACGACCCAAGGTTCCTAGATATGTAGAAGTATGTCCGAACGTGAACGTATGTACTACCAAAAGCCCATACAGTATGGGCTCTTGGTACAACGTGCGTACGTATGTATGTTTGTATGGTGTGATAGAATGGCTAGGCGAGGAGGCTAAATTTTGGGGCGCAAAAGGTTTTCCATGTACCTCCTTTCCTGACCCCTCAGATGATGTACAGTATGTACAGTACAGTATGTGTATGTGTGGTGTGATAGAAAGGAGATGAAGGAGGCGAAGGGGGGCAGCGACGCGAGTTCAATTCGGTGGACGAAGCCTTGGAGTTTATCGAAGGGAAGCAGCAGCAGCAGAAGGCGGAGGAGGAGGAGGAGGCGAATTCGACACCGTCGGCCAAGAGCGCCAAGCGCCAACGACACAAGCAGAAGAAGCAGGAGGAGAAGCTGCAGCGTCTACAGCAAGAGGAGACGAAGCGGCGAGAGGCGGAACGGAGGCGACAGGCGGAGGAGGCGGAGAGGAGAGCCAAACAGACTGCAGCTGTCAACAAACAGAAAGTACGTTCGCCTGCCTGAGACACTCATCAGACTTAGCCTTTTAAGTATGATCGGGTACGCCGTTTTGGTATCTGAATACGCGGCTTCGCCGTTGCGCCTTTTTTGATTGGATTATTACGTACTAGTGTTTGTACTGTACTAGCAGGAAGGCTTCTGAGACTGCGTGGGAGTGGGAGAAGGCGAAACCTCAGTCGTAGGTGGTGATTTTGGTGTGTACCTACATTCCAATATTTGCAGGCGGCGCCGGAAAGTCCAAGGAAGCAGCAGGCGAAGAAGAGGGAGAAGAAGCAACAGCCTGAGACTACTCAAGGCGTCAACCTGGCGTTGGAGCAGCAGGAGTCTCCCTCCTCGCCTGTTGCACCGATGGACGAAGTATTCAAACCGCGCGAAGACCTGGACGCTTTGGACGAAGTGGACCGCGATGTGGAGAAGTTCAAACGGTTGGTAACACATGAAGCCGCCTTCATCATGGTTGTACATAGTCTTATGCCCCTTGTTGAAGCAAATTTCTCAGGAAGCAGTTTTCCGCCCAAAAATTTGCCTAAAATACAATGGTTCGCTATCTGCTTGCAAATTGGGACTCTCAGTTGAGCAGATCTATGCCTACGACGCATTATTCCTGGGGAACATAATTCCTGAATGTTTTCTGCACGAATTTCACTTGCGCAATACTACTGTTCAACGGAGAATGCTAGACGCGTCGCAATTTTCGTGCAAACAGCGAACAATTGTGATTTTTGAACGGAGACGTCTCTACCTGCTAACTTCTTGAGATTCACTTCAGCATGGGGCATGAAATATATAAAAATAAACAGTAAGATTACTCAAGCGGTAAGGAAAAACGGTGCGTTTTCTTGCTTACAGCTCCATTTTCGACTGTCGACCGCGTCAGGATCGGGCTAAGGTCCAGCTGAAGCTTAATCTCGCCCAGATACTCAAGAGCAAATGATGGATGGATGATGCTACACTGTTTCTAACCAACCACCAACGGCATCCTTCCCACCTCCACTCCAAACAGGAATTAATTGGAACACGCAGGAACTCGCGCAATTTTACTCTAATGTAACATTTCGTTGATTGTTGAGTGTTTGCCTGATTTTTTGACGATAAGATGACGACGGTGCCTGAACAGTCCGTTCTTCCTGGCCTTGTAAACAGTAGCTTTGTATTCAGCTACCTTTGCTGTGCGCATGCACTCATGTACAAATAAGATTGTCTGTACATAGCGAAGGATCGTGTTGGCACTATTTGAGGGATCCTTCGGCCTACTCAGTCCAGTAGTATAGTAGGTTCGTAACATGATTTCGAAAAGTGCATTTTAGCTTTCTGAGCATACTTACTTGGGTTGTTAGCTTCCCACACTGTACTGTTCCTGTGTCATGCTGTAGTACTGTAACTTTTTTGTATGTATTATGTACATACGTATGTAGTGTATCTACAGGGTGTCTCATAATAAACCGTCCACCTTCCAGTGCATGTAACTCTGGAACTACACCTTAAATTTTCATGCGGTTTTTTGTATTTTGTAGCAAAGGCTTCAACTCAGATGTGTACAAAATTTGAGCTTCATAGGCCCAGTGGAAGCTGCTCAAACACGTTCTTTCCTCGGCGGTCAAAAACGAGGGTTTTTCGAACTGATAGTGCCGATTAGGGGGTCTTCTGTGCATGGTCCAAACAAAATTAGCCTCGTAATGAAAAAAAAGATGTTCCAAAATGCTAGAAAATGCGTATCTCATGCATTAGCCCCAGTGCAAGGGTAGCAAACGTATTAAACTGGGTATCTTGAAAGAATAAGACCGAGATTTTTCTCCATAATGAAGAAAAACGTCGATTTTGAGCTTCGAGATTCAAACCGTCGCAATTTCCGAAGTATGTGGACGAAATAGTTGAAATTTTGTACACACCTGCGTTGAAGCCTTGGCTACAAAATAAAAGAAACCGCATAAAAATGTAAGATTTAGTTCCAGAGTTACATGCACGGAAAGGTGGACGGTTTATTTTGAGACACTCTGTATGTGGTACCTATATTTTGTTTGTTGAGAGTTCCTCTAACAGTAATGTAAGGATCATGACGTTGCAGTTGCTGTGCAAAAGTACACAGGCTGATAGAATGATTGGCGCTGTAACGAAGTTCAAATGCTAATTATGCAGAAATGGAACGGGGTTTGGTGCATGGGATTGAATAGCCGACCTGTTGTTGTTCTTTGGTGTGCGCTACATAAAATATCGTGAGGAGTGAGGACTGGACTACGCATTGTAAATACCCGCCATTCGTGCTATTGTTTGATTTTATGGGGGATCGGATTATTAGCTTTGCCGATATTCTGCGCAACAAGAATAAAATTTGTTTTTACGCAGCGCAGGCAGTTGCACTTTGAAATTTACATCGTCAGGTACGAAAGCTTTTGCAAAGCTTACCTTTAACTCTGTGTAATTGCAATTGGTTGGTGTGTACCAATAATATGTATGCTCATGTGACCACAGGTCGGTACGTACCTCTGCTGCAAGGTGCAGGCAGGTATGGAGGAGGAAGAGATCTTTGAGATTTCCGACTTCACGGTTGTGACTGAATGGGAGCGGTTCATGCTGCAAGTGGAAACACTGATACACGAATGGCAGCTGAATGTCCCGCTTCCGGCAGAACAGTTTCAGCCTCTTCCCAAAGTAAGCTCCGCATTCTCCCGCCATTATCTCGGGTGACCGTGGGCACGGACCTGCGATTACGGCGGTGGTTTTTACACCTACCCAATCTGTCCCTCACTGATGACGAATGGGAGCCAAACCGTGTGGTCAACCGATGTATTGGATTGTTGAGCAACCGTTCGCCATCAGTGAGGAGCAGCTTGGGAAACGTGTACGTTCTGTACATGCGTGAGCAACCTGTACGTTGTATCACGGACCGGTGCGTTGATAGGGGTTGATGTCGGAGACGCATTGGGAGCAGAAGAATAGTGGAAGCGTGAGCTTTTCCGCCCTCAATTTCACACTGATCCACAAGCGCCTCATGTCTCAGTCTTCCTTCGCGTCAGATGAGCGGAGAGCGCAGCGCCTGACGACACCCGCTCAGTCCACTGCTACAGCACTGACTCACTGTCCCCTGCTGATACGCGATATGCTGGACGTGAACAACGACTTTCCCCCCACTGGCAGAACGCCGCCGTTGGTGACTTGGCACGGACTGAGGGAATACCTGCTGCTGCAGCCGGCAACTGCCGCGGATGCTGTGCTGACGGAAGACAAGCGCAACGCCCTAATGTCCGCCCTTACTATGGCCTTGACTGCTGCAAATTGGTACAGATGACACATTATGTTATGTGCCCCTTTATTCGCTTTAAACTTTGTCGTGAGTTCAGTGTAAAAATGTGAGAGAAAAGCGCGCACGACAAGGAATCATCCCATGGCTGTTGTATGTATAATATAGCCCAACATGGGACCTCTCCACTTGAAAGTCGACGTCGGAGGTACCGTGATCGAATTGGCGAGTCTCGAACCCGGACCTCTAGCGTGGAAGGCAGACGCCTTGTTCAGTAGGCCACCACACCACAGCACAGCATACTGCTCTCCTACTATTTCGTGTGTGTTTTCTGTGTAGCGAGTGGCCGACGTTTCTGATGGTAAGTGAAAGCGGGCGGCGGATGTACGTTGGCCTATGTCAGAATCACAGTATGCGTACGGAATTCGACTGCGTGCATCTGCGTTACGCCCCGCCCAACTGTCAGCATATGGCCGGCTTATTGGACCTTTTCAAGGAGAAAGCGGTAAGCTCTTCCATCCAGCAACCGAGGACAAGAGAGAAAGCCTGAAAAATTAGGGAAGCCAGTGCAAGAGTCGAACTCGCAGCGCAGTACAACGAAGGGTCATACCTATTTATTTGCCGGTAGATAGCCCCTATTTCCATATGATCGCGTCATCAATAAACGTGTGATGATTATTGTTGGTGTGCATGTGATCATATGGAAATAGGCGGCTATCTACCGGTAGTTACGGTATTAGCGCACGCCCACGCACTTATAGCAGCGCACGTCGCACGTCCCCTCTTGTGCCTCCTCCCTGGGCTCATACACGTTCTTTGTTTGACCGCACTAACTTGCCTGCGGTGTTTCTAGCAGACGTTTTTTGTTTGCGTCAGCCCGGGGCGGTTGTTATACAATACGTAAGTACCTACCGTTCTTCCACCAGCTTGTTTCGCTATCGCTATTACAGTGTGTGTGGTACAGTATTGAACCAGGCAGAGAGGCGTGATGGCTGAGGTGGTTGCTTGCTTCAGGCTTGTCCTCTAGTGACGCCTCCTCCCGTCAAAGTCTGCGTGAAAGTCACGTACGCCTTGAAGGAGCGTTTCGATACGCACTGGAGTCAAAATCCCGTGGATATTGACCAGTTAGAGGAGTCGATCTCGACACCCGAAGAGCACCAGCAGCGTCATCTTCGGCAGCCGATCCTCTTTCCTTTTGGTACATTTCAAGACCCGATCGAGTAAGAGTGAGAGCGGACTACTTGTAACTCCGCGCCACTTTACTTGCCCAAGTCGTCGCTGTCTGATAGCACGCAGTCAGTGGTGAACTCGGTGCAGTGACTGCGAGGTAGTCTATTTAGTAAAGCTCTTCGCTGCGAGTCAGGGAGCTTCAGTATCTGTACTAGACTAGTCGCTGCGTATCGAATTTCCTACTGACTGCGTGCGATCAGCGCAGCGACGACTTCGGCAAGCAAAGTGGCGCAGGGTTTAGCAGAGTGTACTTACTTATGGTATCTTAGCCGCTGGTTTAGAAAGAAAGGCCATGAAGCAAGGCAATGGTTATTTGTGGGTGGTGGTTTCAGGGAGATTCGATTGATGGTGAGATGGCCGAGCGTGAACGAGGATATGCTGATCGAGAACGACGTGGCCAGCGATCTCAGTCCTGTCTCCGCCCCCTTCTGGTCACTCGCCGTCGCCTTGGAGTCGGGACTCGAGTGCATGATGAGTAAGGAAGGAAGGAGCCCCTTTCTTGCACTAACCGGAATTCAGGGATAATCGGCGTTCGTTTTTCCTTCGTCTCGCCACCGCAGTGAATGCACCTTTTTTCTTCCTTCTGCCGTGAGTTCAGTGTAAAACGAGAACGAACGGCGATTTGCCAGGCTGGCCGCCGTTTATGCAAAATGCATGTGAATCAATGCGATTATGGTGTGCAGTGCGATGCGGTGGTTTCCAGGCGAGTACCTGCGCGACTTCTGGTCCCTGTCGAAGTTGGAGGGCCTGACTGCGGACCAGATGTTGGGTATGGAAGAGTCGGCTGGTGACGCGCTCGGTCGTCTTACGTCCGCTCCCGCTGTGACGAGATTGATGGACGCCTCCAGCAATTACTACTCCACCTTCCGTCAACAGCATCCGACGGCGGCCGCAGATCTGCCGCGGCGCTTTCCTCTGCGCCACGCAACTGTGGAGGCGTGGATTGACCACATTTTCTCAGGAGAAGAGACAGGGAGCGACGTGGAGTCTGGACTGGAGAGGAGAGGAGTGGGGAGAACGCAGGAGGAGGAGCTGTACGCGAAGGCGAAGCCGGGAAGAGTGCAAAGAAGCAGTAGTAGTGCCGGACAGTCGACGGCTGAGGCAGGAAGACGGCAGAGTGTGGATGAGCACTTGCGCGAATTGAAGGTGCATACTCTATAATCTCTACCGTATTTACCTGTGCATAGCCCCCCCCCCCCCCTAAGCATAGCCCCATATTGGCAAAATACAGAGTGTCTCATAATAAACCGTCCACTAGAGATGGGCCGAGACTCTCGGTCTCGGTCTCGGAAATCTCGGTCATTTTTGGCGATCTCGGTCTCGGTCTCGGTCTCGACTTTAAAATTTTCAAATTCTCGGTCTCGCAACTTTTGAATGAATGAATGAATGAATAAAGTTTTACTGTTACCACTAGGTAGGAATTACAAAAACAAGAAACTAATACATGACATATGCCTGACGCAAAATGCAGCCGGGAGCACTTTACTGAAGAATCCGCATGCAACGAATTACCCAGCAGTACTCCCGTCAGCATCAGTACGCCAGACCTCAAAACATCAAATCACTTTTCCCTAAAGCCATGAAACTCCACTATTTAGAGCCGATTAGCTCTCTTACATACAGTGGTGTTTCTTACCTAGGTGGCTGGAGCCTGTTCCATTGCATGCGCAATGGGTCAAGCTCCAAACAGTAGGAGAGGAGAATTGTCTGCAACGAGGCCGAGGCCTCAGACTTCAAGTAGTCCCCTCCCCTTATAGAACTTTGAAAAGTCTACGGTACATAATTTTTGCTTGAAGATGGCGATCGATGGGGATTCAACAACGGTCTGCGGCAAGTAATTCCACAAATTTACAATCCTGTTTGAGAAAAACTGCTCGACATAGTTTGTTCTAACCTGGCGCTTCAAGAGTGCCCATGAGTGCTGTCTACTTGAATACTGACCCGTTCTACAAGTAAAATATTGGTTCGTTCTTATGTCCAACAAACCACGCATCATCTTGTATACCATGATCATATCCATATAAATTCTTCGCAACTCCAACGGTTGCATTTGCAGCTGTACTAATCTTTGGGGGTAGAATAGATATCGTCTATTTTGACGTGGTCGACGAGGCAATCTCAGCAATCTTTTTGTGAAACGACGCTGAACGTTTTCGATAGTGTCTATGTCTTGCTTTGTACCAGGATTCCATACTTGAGCAGCATATTCCAATCGAGAACGCACAAAAGTATTGAACAACTTGATCATAAAAGGGATGTTTCGATGACTATGAAAACACTTGAACATCAACTTTGCCATGTTATTGCCTCTCAGCGCAATCCTATTGATGTACTCCCTAAAATTCGGACTTTTGACATTGGTCAAATTAGTGACCAATACACTCAAATCTCTAATGGCCTCTTTTATCTATTTTAGGCGAGACCGAGACTAGATTGAAATCGTGCTTTCACAAGCAATTTTCACGCATTTCCGCTGAGATTTTAGCTGCCTACCATGAAAAAATTTCCCCTGCGGGGCGATTTTAGCCATGTAATGTTGAAAATAGAAGTGAAGCACCTATTCACCACTGTTTTCACCATTATTATTTTCATAGAAAACGACCATCAGAAAAATAAAAACGAAATTCCATAAGTCTTTATACCAATACTTAGTCTCGGTCTCGATCTCGGTCTCAGTCTCGACAAAATTCCCTAATCTCGATCTCGGTCTCGGAAAAAATTCTAAGTCTCGGTCTCGGTCTCGTTTTCAGCAACAATCCAGTCTCGGCCCATCTCTACCGTCCACCTTTCCATCCATGTAACTCTGGAACCACATCTTAGATTTTCATGCGGTTTTTTGTATTTTGCAGCCAAGGCTTCAACAAGTAAGTGTAAAAAAGTTTCAACTACGTGGTCCACATACTTCGGAGACTACGACGGTTTGAATCTCGAAGCTCAAAATCGACGTTTTCTTTTACTATGGAGAAAATATCGGTTTTAGTTTTTCAAGATACCCTGTTTCATGCGTTTGCTATGCTGGCACTGGGGATAATGCATTAGATACACATTTCCTAGCATTTTGGGACATCTTTCTTCATTACGAGGCTAATTTTATTATGAATCATGCACAGAATTACCCCTAAATCGGCACTACCAGTTCGAAAAACCTTGTTTTTGACCGCTGGAGGAAAAAGGTGTTTGATCAGCTTCCACTGGGCCTAGGAAGCTAAAATTTTGTACACATCTCAGTTGAAGCCTTGGCTACAAAAAACAAAATACCGCATTAAAATCTATGGTGTGGTTCCAGAGTTACATTCACGGGAAGGTGGACGGTTTATTATGAGACACCATGTATAAAAAATGCCCTATGCATAGCCTCCCCCCCCCCCCCCTATGCATAGCCCCATATGTACTGTAAGGTACCTGAACCTACCTATATAAGCTGGTCATATGGTAGCCATAGCCACTCCCACACCAAGCTAAGATGCACTATGATGCACTAAGATGTACTATGATGTACTAGAATAACCCTGTTTTGACCTCAATTATGCCCTAAAACACGTGCTTTTGGCCTAAAAAATATGCCTCTGCGCACCTTTCAAACACATAAAAAAATGTCCCATGCATAGCCCCCCCCCATGCATAGCCCCCCTATGCATAGCCCCATATAGGACCTCTGGGGCTATGCATAGGTAAATACGGTACTTCCCTACGTACATACAGTATGTGTACTCTATGTACCGTATTGTTCATAGTACTGTCCTTAGCCGTGCGTTGCTTGTTGTGCAGGACGCAGTGCTGAGTGCGAAGACTGCGCCTCGGGACAGTCTGGCGTGGCGGATGGCGGCGAGTCTGGCGCAAGTGCGACGCAGTGTGCAGGGAGTGCAAGCGGTGGCGCAACTGTGGCGCGAAATTCTGCTCAGTCTCCGCGATTTCTGGGAGAGGGCCGAACCATTGCCAAGGTTACACGATGCGATAGATAGGGTAGGGTGGGGTAAACCCGGCCACCTATTACGGAAAGGCGCTTGCCTCCGCATTTACCCGCGTCTACCCCACATTCTCCTACATTATATATGCAATCTGTTGCTTCGATTATTTTGAGAGACCCGGCGAAAAGTATCGCCCGTACGCAGGCAGGTCCGTCTCCTGTTCTATGCGTTTCGTCGTGTTTAGAGTTGCGGAAGCGCATCCAGATATGGGCAGCTGTCTGCTGCATCAGAAGCTGAGCATGCTACAGTGCTGCATTAACGCGAAACGAAAGCGACTGACCTTGCTCAAGGAGGCGGCATCTGCATCTCAAAGGACGAGGGAGAAGGAAGTGGCAGAAGAGGACAAGGAGTTCTTCGACTGTGAAGAGGAAGAAAAAGAAACTGACGGTGACAGACTGGAAGTGGAAGAGCAGCGTCGGCCGCAGGGACGCATGCATCCCCTGCAAGATCTGAAGTGCTTGAGCGACCCGAGCCAACAGCTTTATGTGCCCTACACTCAAGTAGGTAGCGGTACCTGCAGTGTGTTATTTGCGCAAACTAGCAGCGACAACAACAGCAAAACGCTTCATTCAAGTAAATTACGCGTACACTGTACCAGTCAGTACGCACGGTACAGTATGTCTATCTATAGTCGCACAAGAAATTTCATGAACCAGTGTAATTTGTTCTCAGCCAATAAAAGACGTAGAGCACAGCGGTCAAACTTCTACGGCTAACTTTAGCTCGCCGTTCCAATAAAAAAAACCGTTTGTCTCCAGCGGCTCTCAGTGTCGAGATCTCGCCAAATTCCTTCAGCACTGAAATCGTGTCACCTTTTGGCAGACGCTAAACCACGCAAACCACGACACCCTACGACCCTGTACGCCCGATGCGCATTTTCATCGTCTTCATCACGTATGCTTATTTCTGCCATTTTGATTTTTCGGGAGTTTGCGAGGTTTAGAATTGCCCAATGGTCCACGCCCAATTTGCCGATTTTAGTACTGAAGGAAATCGGCGAGATCTCGACACAGAGAGCCGCTGGAGACAAACGGTTTTTTTTATTGGAACGGCGAGCTAAAGTTAGCCGTGGAAGTTTGACCGCTGTGCTCTACGTCTTTTATTGGCTGAGAAAAAATTACACTGGTTCATGAAATTTCTTGTGCGACTTTAGGATGCTAGTCCGATGACTGAGGATATGCTGGAGGAGCAGGCGGAGTTTTTGACGAGATTCGGCAGCGGAACGGAAGGATCGGCTCAGAGGACGAAAACGCAGGCCGATTCTCTGATGTCCGATATGGAAGCATTCAAAGTACTGTACGTACATACATACATGTGCAAGTATTGAACGCTGCTGCAAAGAGTACTGTTGTTGATGTCGAACGTATTGTACACGTTGAACATTACATGACGTCATAGGCTGCCAACCCGAGAGCCCAACTGGGGGATTTTATTCGGTGGCATTCACCGAGAGATTGGATCGAAGATAAGGAAGGAGACGGTACGGAGGAGAAAATTCCTGGTGAGAGTTTAGAAAGCACAGTACCGTGCGTGTGTGTACTCGCTCTACGTGAGCGTGTGTGTTATTTTCTAGGGCAGCTGTCATCGCGTATGGCGACCCCTGGCAACCTTTGGCAGGAGATGTGGACGACTGCTCGTCCCGTGCCGATCACCCGACAGAAGCGCCTCTTCAATGAGAGCAAAGAGGCGGAAAAGGTGAGTTGAGTAGGTCGGGGCAAAGTCAAGACAGACGTGATAGAAGAAGAGGTCGCATGCTGTGTGTTGTAGACAGTTATTATACACACGCATGCTGCTGGTCGTTATGCTGTTTGTGCAGATTCTGCATTGGCTGAGCTGGCTAAGCCTGTCTGATCTGTGCCTGTTGCTGCTGCCTTGTCTCTACGCTGCCTCCCTGCACTACTTATGCTCAGAAGGTCTGTATATACGTGCGCACTGTACATACTACGTACGTAGACATGCCGTACAACTGGCCAAGTGTAAAGCTCTACCGGCCGCCAGGTGCATTTGCTGGTATCAACTTCACGTCATGTCCGAACACATTATTATGGACAACATGTAGTTATCGTGCGTGTAGAGTAGAAGGATGAGTTGTGTGCGTGCTACAGTGGTTGAAGTGCTGCGCTTCTACGTATTTCAGCGAGAGAAGTATATGAACTGATCAACGATCGCTTGGTTCTACTGTGCTCTCGCTTCACGCATGTCACTCGACAGCAACACGCAGACGACTACTTGGTACGCTTTCGTTCATACGTACCTTAGTAGGAACATACACACTGACTGTGCACTGTGCAGTATATGCAATGCACATCGGATATTCTGAATATTGGTCGTGTACAGAACAGCTAGCAATACTGCTACATATGAAATAGAGGTGGTCAGCCCATGATGATACAAGCAAAAGCCCTAGTCAGTAGGTGCTTTGTGTTAATACGTGTGTACGTAGAGTGCAGTTGTTGCTTTGCTGCTGCAGGATCTGCTAAAGGACGTGATTTGGGTGGAGTTGACGGTGTCTCAGTTCCGGTCGCTCAGATCTCGTCTGTGTTCGGGCGGAGCGGAGGAGCGGGAAGGCGCGTCCTCAGCTGCTCCTCCTTCCTCCGAAAGCCTGGAGGACGCGTTCGTTCTGTCGCTGATGCGCGAGCCGGAGGTTCCGATCCCGGGCGCCGCCCACTCCCCACTCGGCCACGCCGTCCGCGCCCTCTTCGCGTCGGATTCGCGACTTAGAAAGGAGGAAGAGGAAGAGAGGCGGAAGGGCTGGGAAGTGGCGTCGTCGTCCTTTCCGCCCTACTTGTGCAAAGAGTACATCTTCCGCTGGCTCATACCCCGACCGGCAGCCTATTCGCGACCCAGTCCGCAGAGACTCTACGCCCTCGTGCATCCGGACAAGGAGTTTCGTCTAGCCAGCGCTTTCTCCCAAGATTTGACTTTCACCTGATTACTCATTGTCATTGTGTGACGGTAAGGTACACCTACATAGATAGAGGGAGAATGGTTACATATGCACATGAACACAACCTGTATGAAGAAATGGATGTGCTAGTGCTACCAACTTATACTATGTTATCATGGACACGAAATAGCCAATAATGTGAGAAAATAGTTGAACATAAACCACAGAAATGAATTCCAACTTGAACAAACCACGTGACCGTTTTTCTTCATGGTTGTACATTTCATGAAGCTACGCATAATGGAGAAAGAATGTCCAACTGACGGCAGTGATCTTTACCAGTTGTTTGCTGGGGATTGATGGCGGTCGTAGCTTTTCCATCACGCTAGACGCAGTCTCTGTTGTGGCGACTGCTTCTGCTGCTCTAAGCAGAGCACTTGGATATGACGGAAACAGACCACTGAAGTAACAGGTGCCGTCATCTGGAAAAACAAAAATGTCGATGTCATGAAACAGCTACTTATACTATAACAGAAATTACTGCGCACCAGGTCTTCAGTTACTGAGTTGGAAGATGGTGAAGCGAGATCCGCATGCGACATCCGTCACAATAAGAACATCATCTTCATTAGGAAATTCCAAAATAACGGGATGCAGACTGGACGACACCTGAGACAAGAAATTTCAACCACACCTGTCGAACGTAGCAGCAGAATGCACATGTACACGTATGAAATGAACGCGGGAACAAAGGTCCACCTCATCTATCGGAAGTCCAAGTTGACCGGATTCATTCCATCCCCAAACGTACAGAGCCCCCTGTTTTGTGAGAGCGGCCGAATGCCATCCTCCGGCTGCCACCTTCGCAACGTGTAATCCCTCCAGCATCTCAACGACAGTAGGAAACTGCTCCGCGTTCAGAGAGCTCTGACCCTGACCCAGCTCGCCTCTGCTCCCACTGCCCCAACTATGCACACGTCCAAATGAATCCAGCAGAAGAAAATGCCGCTTGCCACACTGCAAATCCACAAAATAACCGCCGGGAGGACATTGATGTTGCAGCAGTATTGGACTTAACGCGACCTCGTCATCCGTCCATAATTCGCTCCATATGAGATAGACTTGCGATGGCACATCGTTGAAGTCACTTTCGCTCGACGATGAGTTGTCAGTACGAGCATTGATCACAAGAAAGGTGTCGCTGTCCCCCGAAGCCAGTAAGAAACTCGGAAGTACGGAAGACGTACTCGAGAACGCTGCTGTTGATGCATCGCACACAAGTTGACCAAAGTTTGAAAATTCTCTTTCAGCAAGTAACGGCAAGGAGCTAGTTGGCAGTTTATCAATGCCAGTAGTAGACCATCCAGCTGACAAGTGAGGTATGGAGAGGCGTTGCACAGGAAGATGAAGCTGAGGGGTCTGATGGCCTGTTTCCTGTGGGTATGGCTGTGGTAGATCATCCTTGAGCAGCTTGTACACTTGACGATTGTGGCATAGAATGAGAAGACAATTCCAAGATGACGACACGGCCATCACTTCCGTTGGAAACTGAATCTTGCACTGCAGCAAACGGACGAAGTTATACAGTGTCAATTCACTGCCTTCAAACCAACCGTATCCAGTCCACAGTAGAAAATCAGGCGCCCTGGTCAATTCATCCATGCCGAAAAATATGATCACGCACATCATTGCAGAATACTCACTAAGGTACACGTAGTACAGTATCAACGACTGCCAAGTACGGTGATTGTCGTCCACTCAACAATTACGCACTGCCATGTGATTAGCGGAACATTGTTTATTCAGCATATACACATACATGAGATGCAGGGTGCCTGAATAAACATTGCTCAACTCAACGCAACATCACAAGGGCACACAGGGTGTATCAATCAATCATCAACAAATGACACAAACAGTAACACAGGAATAGACCGGAACAGAATAAATTTGTACAATATACCGGAAACTGAGGGACTGATACTGGTCATATGATATCATGAACACAATGTATTCTAGAATAGAGGTGAACAAATGACAAGTATCTACAGCAGTATACGTACGTACATATGTATTTACCTTAGATCAGTGTACCTCATTATGACTCGAAATGC
>JASAMW010006377.1:0-11875 GCA_030247985.1 Epsilonema sp. ZAB3_2
GGAAAAGCAATTTTATTTTTGAAATCTACATAAAATTCTACATAAGATAGGCTACTTACGAGGAAAAAGTTTCAGTGGTATTGCTCATTTATCTTGAAAAATAAAAAAGGCGGGAAAATTTTTGCTGCATTTTTCACCATTCAGGAGGACTGTAGTCCCAATTCCAATTATAGAGATTTTTTGCAGTAGTACTAAAGTTTTTAGGCCTAACCCTTCTCTACTTTCTGTCAAAATTTTACCCCGTGCAGGGCATGTATTCGCGCCGTGGTATTCAAAAAACTAAATTTGCAACAGGTGCAAAATATACAGAAATGCACTTTGTGACGCTATATCTCGCCACATAGGTGGCCGATTGGGCTCAAAATTGGTCCAGACTTGGGTCCCTATGGGATCTTTCCGCACGCCAAATTGTAGCTCTCTATGCCCTGCGGTTGCTGAAATATGGCTAAAAACGTTGAAAAACGGCAAAAATGCGACCTGCCCACCTTTACCCATGAATATCTCGATGATGCCTGAACAAATTTTTTCCTAAAACTTCGTCAACATTTGCAGTTTTTGATGGGGAATCCGATAGGCATATTATCTCGATTCACAAAAAGTACCCTCCTTCCGCCTATACTACAGGCTACTCTCAATCCTTACAGAAAACGTCTCTTAATTTCATTGATAGACACATAAAGTTTTGATTTTGTCATCCTTAATGCCATACACATAACGCCATACATACTTCTTCTCATCAAGCTCACAGGAAAATTAGAAGATATAGCTTAACACTAGTAAGATACAAGCTTGTAAAGTTGGCCAGTCATCATTGAGAGGGTGAATGACAGACAGATAATGAGCTCAGAACAGGCAAAAGAACACAACAGGCAAAAGAACACATTTTTAGTGAGATAATCTGTGTTGCATGTGTGTGCCTTTGTGAGAGACATGTGTTTGGACAAAAACTTTGTTTGTCTGTCTATGTAACTACCCTCCTCCCCCCTGAGGCCCTTTTGTGTCCTGTGCTGTGTGTGTGTGGACAAAGTCCAGCAGCAGCTAGCGTTCCTCCTTCTCCTCCCCCCTCCTCCGCTTCCTTCCCCCTTCCTGCTCAGAACTCAGAAGAGAGAAACAGGTTTTAGTAGGGACTGAGGCAGTTGGGCCCTACTGACGCAGCATTTGTAGTGATGCGGCCGGCATACCCCCATAGTACCCTAAATGGCAAACGCTCGGGTATATGTGGGCAAAATTTGAGCAAAATCGGTGCAAGATAACCTGTTGAAATTGGCAGTCAAAATCGTATGATCGAAAAAAACCACCCTGTATGTTATTAACATCAACATGGTAAGCTAAGCACACACATGCCACGCCATAATTAATCACCTACATAGACTGTATATACTGTTTTGCTTTCATATTCACGAGTTGCGCTAAGTGCTAGTACTGGGTCGCGAGGTGACTTTAGGTGCAATTTTTGATCGGCGGCGCGGTCGTCGTCTAGGCAGCTGGGAAGAAAAAGAAAGCAAGCGAAAACCACACGCACGACGTCTACCGCGATGCCGGTCAAATGTTGCACTGAAACTCACGGATGATATTCAGACGGGTGACATCGCCAGCCCTTAGCGCAACTCGTGCATACGTACGAATCGCATGGCTACCTGTGGTATTTCCATACACATGCGCCTCCTCTCCCTTTTCGGGCCTCACCAAGCAGCTCAAATGTACTCCCTGCTCAAACGCAGCTCCCACCACATAGTCCATCGCCTCTCCACTCAGCATCGCTTGCGAGTGATTCAGTCTGCTTGATGTTTCAGACGTGAAACAATTAACATTCACGTAATTCGGTTGCACTCTCCATCTTTCGTTGCGCTGCCACGCAAGCTCCGCCTGTACCGAGCCATTCCACAGTACAGACGTGTACATACGTAAGTTTTTAACTGGCAGCATAGGCACCAAGAGGGTGCTGCTATTATTCCACCTCTCGTCCCATTGGCTAACGGCAGTGATCTCGACCCAGAAGGGCGCGCCTCGCAATGTTTCAGGCAGCGGCAGTTGGCGAGAAGAAAGAATTATTGAACGCGAATCCATCGGAGTGTCAACCTCTAGGCTGATTTTGTAGAGAATATTTGCAGACGTGGACTCGGAATGACTCCAGCTCAGAAACCAGGTGCCATTGCTGTGACGTGCAATGCCGATTCTGGCGATTGGTGGCATCATGCGGCTAGAGTCAAGCGTCTCATTGCCTGAAGAAATACTGTAGATCAACGTCAAGCGTAAAGAGTTGCAGTTCAAGGGCGATTTAGACTTGTGCACTCGTGCGTGTATGTACGGGTGTGCGTATATTTACTTGCAGCATTTTTTGGCATTGTTTACTCTGTGGTGGTGAAATTGAGTACTCTTTGCTAAATTTAAACTAAATTTCACCACCACATAGTAAAAAAATGCCAAAAAATGCTTCAGTAAATATACGCACGAGTGCACAAGTCTAAATCTCTTTTCAATTTCCTCTGCGTATGTACGTAACAACAAGAAACAAAAAAAAAAAACAAAAAAAAAACCAAACAACACCACCACACAAACACACACACACACCCCCAAAGATAAAGAGAGCGCCCAAGCCTGGGCCAGAATTAATGAAGCTGGCAAGCGGTGAAAAAGTTGAGCTGACCAACAGACTAAACCCAAAACACCGGGTAGAAACAGCTGCACAAAGAGGCAATATATCGGGCTAGGCCACAAGCAATACATTGGGCACTACACCGGCTAAAATATGACGCTCAAAAGAAGGCAGGAAAACGCCTTGCTCCCATGACATGCAAAGACGGGTAAACGAAATGACCAATAAGGACGGAACAAAAAACTGAACTGAATAAAGTCTGACGGAGCCCTGTTCTCAGCCAAATAAACTGAACACGCGTTTGACCTCTTACTGGACGCATTGACATTCACGACATATGAAGCACAGCATCATGCACTGTCCGTTACTGTGTCTAATATTTTAGGGCCCACACCTAAGCTATACGTAGCCGTCTCTCGGGGTTCAGTACATAATACACAAAAAACGTACTGGCTTGTACAATACAGATTTACCTTGCAAGGCTCTTGTAGAAATCTGGATTTCTCAGACGTCCGAGCCTTCTATCTTCTCGTTCTCGACTGCCGCCGCCAGCGAAGCGCTACGACCTGGGGTACATATGCGCGCGAGCCCGTCGTAGCGTTACGAAGACTCCAGAGTCGTAGTGGAGTAGTCCTGATGCGAAGACGCGGAGACCACTGCGTGACAGTTTTCTGGCTCAATTCTGCTTTTGAGGTGGTGTTTCATGATCGACATCTTGCCACGCTTCTTTGTAGAGTCTTTGTCTTGAATCACAGAAGCCGGAAACCGCAAAGCAAACTACTTGGCGATTCTGCTCACTAACTTGGAAAAACGAAGTAAAAGCACTGAGCTGAGCTTGTATTGTATGTAGCTCTCCAGGCTACATAACCCAAGGCAAATAACAACACATGGAGTGGTGGACTGGACATACGAAAAACAGACCAAAACCAGAATAAACGAACTGACTTGGACCAGTACTAAAGCACCAGAATGAGTAACGAACCCACGCAACGCTAACAAGACTAGCGTGTTTATGCACTACGGTCACGCCCCCAAGGCGATACGCTGACCAATAAGCAAGCTGCTAACCGCAGCACCACACAACGAGAGCGAAACGAAGTACATAGGACTTAATTTAACTGCACTAAAGCCCACATATTTACGGTATTTATTATCGGCCTACGATTACATAGTCTGCTCACCCCTTGTTCACTAAATTACCATATTTGATTTCCCTAACCCAAACTGTTGATGTTAGGGCTAAACTGTGCTGTTTTGTCAGTCTATTCGTTTTGCCTTCCCAGCGGTCAGCTGTGCGTTTTCTTCGATAAACCTGTCTCTCTCTCTCTGGCTACCGACCTCTTTCTCTCAGCTTTTATTTACTACCGCCGTTAGGTTTGTCTTTACTCACCATCGTCAAAACTCCATCGAGGAGACCACTACACCTACCGTGCGTCTTTTTGTACGACGCCTCATCCCTCCTACCCAGCCCAGCGCTGGCTGGTGACAGTACAGTAACATATATTTGGTCCTTCCTAATGGAACACGCTAATCCTTCCGGCTCAAATTACCCCGCACTGTCCTGCTGTTCGTGTTTCTCGTTTTCATTGTCCGGCATTTTCTGCCGCATTGGTCTGTTGGATGCAGCACAATGATCGTGAATGCGTTTTGCTTGCACGCACATGCAGAGTGGGTTTCATATGTGCGCAGTGCGCGCGGTACATACTGTAAGGGTCAGCCCTTTTGGCTTTTGTGTAGAATACGCCAAATGAAGGCCTTGGGTCACGGCGAGAAGCTTGTGATTCTGACGGAGGACGGTCGACTTGGAGCGACGGATTTATTCTTCAGCTACGTAGCCTGGTTCCCTCAACATACGGGCGCGCCAGTGAAACTCTTTGGAATCGGTTTAGCAGGGTTCGGACGGGTCCTTTAAATCCTTTAAGTGCTTTAAAAGTGCTTTGTTTTTGTCGAGGTGCTTTATGTCCTTTAAAAGTCCTTTATTTGCATGTCAGTCCTTTATAATTTTTTTAGAGAGAAGTTTTAGGGCATTGTTGCCTCAAATTTGCAAAAATTTTCTGCTCGCGTCTCCCATTCATGCATTATTTTGAGTGAATCCCGTTTCAGCAGTATCCCTGGTGTATAAACCCCATATACTGTCATATACTGTTCGGTACCTGAAGCTGCCTGCGTTGTATGTAAAGTGGTCATAAGCAGCTAATCATCATCAGGGTGCTCGCGTATTCTGAAAATTCTCGAGATACTCAGTTTGTACTCGAATATATTTGATACTCGAAATGAAATGATACTCAAATTTTTATACTTTTTGGGTAAATATAGTCGAATTTGCAAAAAAAACTTGTGCTCGCTTCGCTCGCAAATAAAAAAAAACATGATCTCTTGTTTCACATTTTTCTGCTCTCGTTGCGTGATATGCACCAGAGGTGCTGAATGCCTGCAATAAACTGTTTATGTATGGTAATGGACTGCCTTGTTCTGGTACTTTATTTTTATTTTGGGTCCTTTATATTTTTTTGGTCCTTCCCGTCCGAACCCTGGTTTAGGTATGCGTGCTACTTTGTCTATGTAATTACCGTGCTGTGTATGTATGCAACCGGGAGAAGTACTGTTGCTACATATGTATACGTACATACGCAGAGGAAATTGAAGAGAGATTTAGACTTGTGCACTCGTGCGTATATTTACTGAAGCATTTTTTGGCATTTTTTTACTATGTGGTGGTGAAATTTAGTTTAAATTTAGCAAAGAGTACTCAATTTCACCACCACAGAGTAAACAATGCCAAAAAATGCTGCAAGTAAATATACGCACACCCGTACATACACGCACGAGTGCACAAGTCTAAATCGCCCTTGAACTGCAACTCTTTACGCTTGACGTTGATCTACAGTATTTCTTCAGGCAATGAGACGCTTGACTCTAGCCGCATGATGCCACCAATCGCCAGAATCGGCATTGCACGTCACAGCAATGGCACCTGGTTTCTGAGCTGGAGTCATTCCGAGTCCACGTCTGCAAATATTCTCTACAAAATCAGCCTAGAGGTTGACACTCCGATGGATTCGCGTTCAATAATTCTTTCTTCTCGCCAACTGCCGCTGCCTGAAACATTGCGAGGCGCGCCCTTCTGGGTCGAGATCACTGCCGTTAGCCAATGGGACGAGAGGTGGAATAATAGCAGCACCCTCTTGGTGCCTATGCTGCCAGTTAAAAACTTACGTATGTACACGTCTGTACTGTGGAATGGCTCGGTACAGGCGGAGCTTGCGTGGCAGCGCAACGAAAGATGGAGAGTGCAACCGAATTACGTGAATGTTAATTGTTTCACGTCTGAAACATCAAGCAGACTGAATCACTCGCAAGCGATGCTGAGTGGAGAGGCGATGGACTATGTGGTGGGAGCTGCGTTTGAGCAGGGAGTACATTTGAGCTGCTTGGTGAGGCCCGAAAAGGGAGAGGAGGCGCATGTGTATGGAAATACCACAGGTAGCCATGCGATTCGTACGTATGCACGAGTTGCGCTAAGGGCTGGCGATGTCACCCGTCTGAATATCATCCGTGAGTTTCAGTGCAACATTTGACCGGCATCGCGGTAGACGTCGTGCGTGTGGTTTTCGCTTGCTTTCTTTTTCTTCCCAGCTGCCTAGACGACGACCGCGCCGCCGATCAAAAATTGCACCTAAAGTCACCTCGCGACCCAGTACTAGCACTTAGCGCAACTCGTGAATATGAAAGCAAAACAGTATATACAGTCTATGTAGGTGATTAATTATGGCGTGGCATGTGTGTGCTTAGCTTACCATGTTGATGTTAATAACATACAGGGTGGTTTTTTTCGATCATACGATTTTGACTGCCAATTTCAACAGGTTATCTTGCACCGATTTTGCTCAAATTTTGCCCACATATACCCGAGCGTTTGCCATTTAGGGTACTATGGGGGTATGCCGGCCGCATCACTACAAATGCTGCGTCAGTAGGGCCCAACTGCCTCAGTCCCTACTAAAACCTGTTTCTCTCTTCTGAGTTCTGAGCAGGAAGGGGGAAGGAAGCGGAGGAGGGGGGAGGAGAAGGAGGAACGCTAGCTGCTGCTGGACTTTGTCCACACACACACAGCACAGGACACAAAAGGGCCTCAGGGGGGAGGAGGGTAGTTACATAGACAGACAAACAAAGTTTTTGTCCAAACACATGTCTCTCACAAAGGCACACACATGCAACACAGATTATATCACTAAACAATTGTTCTTTTGCCTGTTGTGTTCTTTTGCCTGTTCTGAGCTCATTATCTGTCTGTCATTCACCCTCTCAATGATGACTGGCCAACTTTACAAGCTTGTATCTTACTAGTGTTAAGCTATATCTTCTAATTTTCCTGTGAGCTTGATGAGAAGAAGTATGTATGGCGTTATGTGTATGGCATTAAGGATGACAAAATCAAAACTTTATGTGTCTATCAATGAAATTAAGAGACGTTTTCTGTAAGGATTGAGAGTAGCCTGTAGTATAGGCGGAAGGAGGGTACTTTTTGTGAATCGAGATAATATGCCTATCGGATTCCCCATCAAAAACTGCAAATGTTGACGAAGTTTTAGGAAAAAATTTGTTCAGGCATCATCGAGATATTCATGGGTAAAGGTGGGCAGGTCGCATTTTTGCCGTTTTTCAACGTTTTTAGCCATATTTCAGCAACCGCAGGGCATAGAGAGCTACAATTTGGCGTGCGGAAAGATCCCATAGGGACCCAAGTCTGGACCAATTTTGAGCCCAATCGGCCACCTATGTGGCGAGATATAGCGTCACAAAGTGCATTTCTGTATATTTTGCACCTGTTGCAAATTTAGTTTTTTGAATACCACGGCGCGAATACATGCCCTGCACGGGGTAAAATTTTGACAGAAAGTAGAGAAGGGTTAGGCCTAAAAACTTTAGTACTACTGCAAAAAATCTCTATAATTGGAATTGGGACTACAGTCCTCCTGAATGGTGAAAAATGCAGCAAAAATTTTCCCGCCTTTTTTATTTTTCAAGATAAATGAGCAATAAAAAAAAAAAAAAAAAAAAAAAAAAAAAAAAAAAAACAAAAACCAAAAAAAAAAAAAAAAAACCAACAAAAAAAAAACGAAGTTAAAAGGAAAAAAAAACTAGAAAAAAAAAAAAAAAATAAAAACCAAAACAAAATAATTTATTTACGTACTGCAAAAAAACAAAAAAAAAAAAAACCCTAAACAAAAAAAACAAAAAAAAAAATAAAAAAAAAACACATAAAAAAAAAATAAAAAAAAACAAAAAAAAAAACAACAAAAAAAAAAAAAAAAAAATGCAAGCTTTCGGAACATAGAAACCCAGGAAAAAACCCCAAAAAACACAACCCCCAACCACACCCCCCCCCTACAGAAAAAACTAAGACCCTGCAACAAAATCAAGATAAGCACACTAAAATAAGAAGCAGTGAGCTAAATTATAAATATTGCAAACTAATAATCAATAAAAAGTGAAATTGTTTCAGATTGGATCACAATCGCAACTGACGCCGCGTCGTCGTGCGTGAAGAAGAAAACCGACGGACGGCTGGCAACTGTGGATTTGCATAAATCATTTCGCACAAGGGCAGTGGCGCAGGTATTTTTTAAATAGGCGGACGCATTCGGGATGGACTTCCGTCTCATCTTTCTTGTTCATAGTGTGCCTAATTGTTTGTATGTAGAGTGACTCCAACGTCAGACGTCGAAGCCAGTACGGTTCTGAGTCCAAGACTTTGGTGCTTTCGAAATCTATTGTATGTCCGGTTGTCAATTGGTGCTGGGCCACGGCGGATGTGACCTGGTCACTATTGTCAGTTGTGGAGGCCGACGGGCACCACCCCCCCCTCAGTGAGGGGGAGAGGAAAGGTGACGGAGCCGTTTGACCAATGTACACGTCTCTCGCAAACCCTTTCACCGCTCGGCCATATTTCACTTCTCGGCGCCAAACCCAACTCCCAAAACGAGAGAGGGCAAGCATAACACACAACACCCACCCAAGCACCAACACCCAACACCCAAAAGCGCACAAACAAACACCCAAACAAAAACCACCGCAAACACCCGCACAAAAACAAAAAAAAACAAAAAAACAAAAAACACAAAAACACAGCCCCAAAAAAAGCAGCAAAAACCCCCCAAAACCAAAGCAAACAACAAACACCAACCCACCGCCAACCCCACAGCCCAAACAACCCCACAACACCAACCACCCACAAACCACCAAAACCAGCCCCCCCAAACCTCCCCACCCTCCTGGCCATTCGCCAGGTTAGACGGATTATGGTAAAAGGATGGTGCTTAATCACACAAAAAACAAACAACAAAACAAAAAACAAACAAAACAAAAACAACAAAAACCCAAACCACAAAAAAAAACCATCAAAACCACCCAAAAAACAGCGTTCAAAATCTGCTCAGCTGTATAAGGGCGAAAAAACTGTGCTCTCTCCACAAGGGTGGGCCAGATGATTACAACCAAAAATGCACACCTTTATGGAAGACAACACTAGCTACAAGAAAGTCAAAGGCTCACAGAAGACAAAAATCCGCGAAAAGATTCACATGGTACTCATCCGCTGGTCAGAGACAGGACAATCACCCACACACAAAACGAATTAACCCCCAAAACACATCCATAGCGTTTCTGAGCCATATTTCTACGGACTGCCAAAGATACATAAACAAGGTACGCCAATGAGACCAGTGGTTTCTCAGAGAGTAACAGTGACGTACGCCTTGGAAAAGTACATTCCTAGAAATCTCCGCCCCCTTCTCGGTCTTTCACCAACTCATCTGCATAACTCTGCTGACTTCATCTCCAAGCTTTCAACAGCTGAATTCACTGGGACTACTACCATGGCTTCCTTTGATGTCTGCTCACTGTACACCAACGTCTCCTGCAAAAGAGCAATCGACTGCCTCTCGGATCGCATGCAAAACAATACGCACCTTTGGGAAGATTCAACTCCGTTCTCGCAACAGCAAATCCTTACTCTGATTGAGATATGCACATCAGGTACGTACTTCAACTTCAATAGCACGTGGTACTCACAGGTCAGAGGTTTAGCCATGGGTTCATCTTTGTCTCCAATTCTGGCCTGCATCCGCATGGAATACCTGGAGTCCCAAATCCTCAGGATCGCACCAACCCCTCCAACCCTCTGGCTCCGATACATCGATGATGTTTTTGCTCTCATAGACAGCTCCACCAGTCAGCCTCAAACGCTGCTGGACTTCATCAATTCTCAGGACCCGGATGGCACCATACAATTCACCATGGAACTAGAAACAGAAGACTCTCTTCCTTTTCTCGACTGCCGGATTACAAAAACTGGGGACAATAGTCAACCAACAACAGTCGAAATCTACCGGAAACCAACGCATTCCAACAGGCTGATTCATTGGTCATCTTGCCAACCTCCTCAGCAAAAAGTCGGCATCATCTCCAGTTTGCATCATCGCGCTCTGAAGCTCTGTACCGACCCTACATCAGAAGAAAAACAACTCCGAGCCATCTTTCACTCGAACCACTACCCAACAGACACAATCAACAAAGCAATGCAACGTCCAATAGGGCCTTGCCCCCAACCATTGCCAGAGACCAGAATCAGTCTGCCATACATACCCCGTCTCACCTCCCAAATATCCAGCTTCCTCCGCCGTTTCAACATCCGTGTGGTCGCAAGCAAAGGAAGGACACTTGGAGCCCTCTTCATGAAAAACAGCCCACCCCAAGACCCACTACAACGACGAAACGTCATATACAGTATTCCATGCAAGGATTGCAGAGACGTGTACATTGGTCAAACGGCTCGTCACCTTTCCTCTCGCCTCACTGAACACAAGGGCAGCTCCCGTCGACCATCCACAACTGACAATAGTGACCAGGTCACATCCGCCGTGGCCCAGCACCAATTGACAACCGGACATACAATAGATTTCGAAAGCACCAAAGTCTTGGACTCAGTAACCGTACTGGCTTCGACGTCTGACGTTGGAGTCACTCTACATACAAACAATTAGGCACACTATGAACAAGAAAGATGAGACGGAAGTCCATCCCGAATGCGTCCGCCTATTTAAAAAATACCTGCGCCACTGCCCTTGTGCGAAATGATTTATGCAAATCCACAGTTGCCAGCCGTCACGTCGGTTTTCTTCTTCACGCACGACGACGCGGCGTCAGTTGCGATTGTGATCCAATCTGAAACAATTTCACTTTTATTGATTATTAGTTTGCAATATTTATAATTTAGCTCACTGCTTCTTATTTTAGTGTGCTTATCTTGATTTTGTTGCAGGGTCTTAGCCTGAAGAAGGAGCACGTTTCGTTTTGCTCCGAAAGCTTGCAGTTTTCCCGTACGTAAAAATCTTTTACCATCTGTTGCGGGTTTTCTCCTGGTCTGAAAAGTCCAACGCATCACATACACCATCAAGCGTCTTTTATCATCATTTCCTTGTAAGTAGCCTATCTTATGTAGAATTTTATGTAGATTTCAAAAATAAAATTGTTTTTCCCAAAAAATTTAACCCCTAGCATATAATTTTGCAAAAATAGTATATTTTTGTGAATTTTGGGTAAGGGTTAAATTTTTTGGGAAAAGCAATTTTATTTTTGAAATCTACATAAAATTCTACATAAGATAGGCTACTTACGAGGAAAAAGTTTCAGTGGTATTGCTCATTTATCTTGAAAAATAAAAAAGGCGGGAAAATTTTTGCTGCATTTTTCACCATTCAGGAGGACTGTAGTCCCAATTCCAATTATAGAGATTTTTTGCAGTAGTACTAAAGTTTTTAGGCCTAACCCTTCTCTACTTTCTGTCAAAATTTTACCCCGTGCAGGGCATGTATTCGCGCCGTGGTATTCAAAAAACTAAATTTGCAACAGGTGCAAAATATACAGAAATGCACTTTGTGACGCTATATCTCGCCACACAGGTGGCCGATTGGGCTCAAAATTGGTCCAGACTTGGGTCCCTACGGGATCTTTCCGCACGCCAAATTGTAGCTCTCTATGCCCTGCGGTTGCTGAAATATGGCTAAAAACGTTGAAAACGGCAAAAATGCGACCTGCCCACCTTTACCCATGAATATCTCGATGATGCCTGAACAAATTTTTTCCTAAAACTTCATCAACATATGCAGTTTTTGATGGGGAATCCGATAGCCATATTATCTCGATTCACAAAAAGTACCCCCCTTCCGCCTATACTACAGGCTACTCTCAATCCTTACAGAAAACGTTTCTTAATTT
>JASAMW010006378.1:0-12610 GCA_030247985.1 Epsilonema sp. ZAB3_2
TACAGGGTGTCTCACGTAGACCTCCCTAACGACTCAGCCTTATAACTTCCGTATTACAGTAGGTATCAAGCTGACATTTTGTCCCCAGAAACCCAAGAATATACCATACTTTGTGGCAAAATTTGAGCCGGATAGCTTAACTAGGGATGAAATTACGAGCTTGCAAAGTTGTGACCACGTTTTTCAACATTTTGAAATCAGTAGTGCCACTATTGACCTCGACGGCCCCTTGAAGCAGGTATGTCTGGTAAATCGCCTGTATTTTTGAATCCTTTGTGTTCTGGACTGTGATAATGTTCAGCCATTGGTGTTCCACCATATTGCTATGTTGGATAAGCTTCATGACCATTCTGAGCAGAAGATTCTAATCTCAAAACCACGCTCAGTGCGGAAAATGATAAAAACAGGGTCCAAAATTTCTACGCCTGTAATTTCGTTCGCTGTCGGACTATCTGGCTCAAATGTTGCCACAAAGTATGGTATTTTCTTGGGTTTCTGGGGACAAAATTTCAGCTTGATATCTATTGTAGTACGGAAGTTATAAGGCTCGATCGTTAGGGAGGTCTACGTGAGACACCCTGTAGTTGATGAAACAGTTGTTGTAGTAGTAGAAACAGTCGTAGTGGAGGGAGGTGTACAATCATCTGGACCTGGGTTGGTGGCAGTACTCTCTGGAAATCAGAAAAATCATATCCAAATCCCTTTGTTTTCAAATCACATTGACCACAGGGCACAGACATAAGATATGCACAATGCAAGGCGACGTCACCTTGGTAGTACTCGCAGAGTGGAAACTTGTCAACCAAGCATGACACATCATTGAATTGTTCTGATGTGTCAATGCGAATGCAATTTGGATTGGTGGCAGGGTTAACTGATGCCGCAGCACTGGGAAACCATTCTACTGGAGAAATTTCCCCTATGCGAGGGTAATCATGCCAGGACCAGTGGCTAATGTTGAAAGTGATGCCAGGTGCACCAGGGTCAGTTGATGTCATCTCAGCTCCTTCAAACAACAGGTTACCCCTTCTCACGACATTGTCATACCGTACAAGAAAGAAGTAAGTCCCTCATTCTGGCAGTTGGCGCAAGTGGCGAAGTGACTTTTCTTTCACTTTGCGTCACGCCGGCTTCGCGCCGTGTCAAGTCGGAAACCAAGCCGCATCATATTTGCAGCAGTGTCGCGTGGTGTGTCAAGTAGCAAGAAGTGACCAGCAGTAGTCTGCAAAGTCTTGCCCCTCTTCCCTTCTCCTCGGCAGGAAAACAATTAGTAGTGTGCGCATGCAAGCATAGCAAACGATAATCCTGCCCTTTCCTTCTCTTCCTGCGTTTCTGTCGATTGGAAGGTAGCCAAACTTTTGCAGCTGCTGTGTCTGGCGAGGTCTGAGCCTGAAGTCAGAGGGAAGCCAAGCAGACGCGACTTCTACGTGCGCCTAAACGTGCGCCTACTTGCGCCGACGCGACGTGGCTTCATATCCAGAATGAGGGACTTCTACTTTCTTGTACAACAGTATCTACAGTATGAAGCTTGGAAGAAGAGCCTAACATTTTCTAGCATGCCCTCTTACCAATCCAACAGTTGCGGCAAATCTTTAGCATGTCAAACATTGCCTGGTTTGGAACCACAGCCAGCCTTCCCTTGTAACCTTCCATCCCAGCTCTGCACCGTGCCTCACTGGTGGCAAAGTCAGTTTGGGTGAACAAAAAATGAAAGCAAGTTTGACTGCAGTCTGACCATTTCCAGCGGGCCAAATGGGTCCTGTTGGCACAAAATTCGGCTATAGGAACGTCTGGGCATTTGTCAGGAAGAGGTAGAATCTCGGTATCTTCTAAAAATACTCCACATGGAGGTCTCAACTCAAGATAAACAAACATGTCAAAGTGATGCACTTCAGTAGTGTATGGGGTGAGCAAATTCACACTAAGATGTATGGTTCACATTTTCATGGAATTACAATATTTTTGGCATACCTTCATAGTATTCACACAGTGCCATCTGCCCACTTCCACTACAGGCATAGGTTTCCAGCTCAATGAGATTTGGCTTGAAGTTCACGCATTCATCATTTGGTTGAAAGAAGGAGAAAGAGCTAGCATTCGGCCACCACTGCAATGGCCTCTCCATAACATTACCACCAGTGGCATTGACACTTTTCCAACTCCACTCTGACATATTAAACAAGCCACCACTGGAGGTGTCATCCCGATGTGATCCAATCCAACAGAAGAGGAAAGTGGACTGGCACATGGCTCCAAGAAAATGAAACATGTCCTCATTTGGCAAAATTGCAAGTCTTCCCTTTGTGCCTGTAGGAGCAGTGGCTCTGCAGCTTTCTTGGGACTGGAAATAGCTTTGACCAAAGGCTGAGACTGCCTTGAAACAGGTGTTGGTACATGAGGACCAGGTACCACCTGCCTCTTGGCACTTGCATTGAATTGAAGCTGCAAAACAAGTTGAAATTGCCCCAGAAAACTGCTACACAGGGAGAACTAAAAGTAAAATGAGAAGTAGACAGTGTGCTATTTACGCAAAGGACAAGGTGTAGTTGATGGAGCAGTAGTTGTGATTGTTGTGGTCGTCAATGGAATGCACGGATCTCTTGGAGGCACTGGAACAATAAACGACGGTGTCCAACAATACCATCTAACTTCATGTATGGCACTTTTTAAATACCTGGTATGTACTGGCAAAGTCTTTTCTGTGGTTCGCTGCAGTTGTGTGCCACAAATGTGCTAGCAGCACCACTCAACATGCCACACGCCAAGCCTGGATCACTGCCCAACTGATCAGCAATGTAACCAGCCCACGGCTCTGTCACATTGCCCACTACATCCATCCATTTCCAGCCACTTGCACTAAGTTGCAAGGCGACCCAGACATCGTAGCTATCCAGGGATGGGATCAGCTCGTGCAGGCGGTCGAACTCCGTTGCAGTTTCTATGAAAGCCAGGTGTCCCACAAACCCATCTGGGGCCTGAATTCCACACAGGTTGCTCGCAGTATCCCAGACCATTCCAGCAAAATCTTGCAGTACAAAGCAGTGCCCGGGGCCTGACGCAACCTCTGAACTGTTCAGACAGATGCCAGCGTTTCCAAAACGGTCCAGAAATGTACAAGCAGGAGGGACTGAAAAACCTTTGGCATGACAGTAGTGTTTCATGGTTCAGAGAGCGCATGTTAGTAGTGTTTTAAGGTTCAGCGCAAAATCCTACATGCTGCAAAGTGTGTAGCTTATTCAATACCTGTGGGAGCTGCAGTAGAAGTTAAAGTTGTACTTGTAGTACCGTATTTTTGGGTGTATATCCCCCCCTGAGTATATCCCCCCAGTGTATAACCCCCCATTGGCAAAACATAAATTTTGCCCAGTGTATATCCCCCCCTGGTGTATAACCCCCCATGTACTGGAAGGTACCTAGCCTACCTATGTAAGGTGGTCATAAGCTAGCTATAGCTACTCCTACACCAAGTTACAATGCCTATAAGCTTAGCTGAGCATGTTTTGTACTAGAATAACCCTGTTTTGACCGCGATTATGCCCTAAAACACATACTTTTGGCCTCAAAAACATGCCTCTACACACCTCTCAAAAACATAAATTTTGTCCCATGTATCCATCCCCCCCCCCCCCCCCCCCCCAGTGTATATCACCCCCCAGTGTATAACCCCCCATCAGACCTCTCGATTTTTGTATAGCCCCATGGGGCTATACACCCAAAAATACGGTAGTTCTACTCGGAGTTATTGTTGTGGTTGTTGTGGTCGTTGTTGTGGTGGTTGTTGTTGTGGTCGTTGTCGTAGTTGTTGTTGTCATTGTAATGGTTGTTGTTGTTGTGGTTGTTGCTGTTGTGCTGGTAGTTGTACTAGTAGTTGTAGTTGTGGTTGTAGTTGTAGTTGTAGTTGTGGTTGTGGTTATGGTTGTAGTTGTGGTTGTTGTTGTTGTTGCTGTTGTGCTGGTACTTGTACTAGTAGTTGTAGTCATTGTGGTTGTGGTTGATGTGCTTGGAGCAGTAGTGGTAGTAGTTGTAGTCGTGGTTGTCGGATCACACCCAAACGGGCTTGGAATTATTTCAGTGGCTTCTGCAACCATGCTACCATCTGAGTGCTCACATAAAGTTACCCATAATTGATAACCCACACCCCTACTGTAACCTGTCATCCTACTTCCCATGTCGTGAAAGGGCCCTGTATCACGGAGGCAATAAATCGGCTCCTAAACATGATGGGGTTGGATCGAAGGGTGAGCAACCGTACAGCCCCGTAACTATACAGTACGTACGTAACCTACATTACCTACACCCTACCTACCGTAAGTGCCCTACCTACCTACCTTACCCTAAAACCAAACCTGCCCTACAAACCCCCGTACCACCGTACCTTGGTAATACTCGCAGAGTGGCTTCGGTTTCGTCGACTCGAACTGAGCCGGGCATCTGATGTCGTTCATAGCTCCCGTGTCATCGATTCGCATGCACTTGGCGTTCGTTTGCCCTGGTTTCAAATCGGGCGAAACCGGCAGAAAGTCCACAGATCTGTCAATAACCAAGGCCCCACTCGCGTTCACATATGTCCAGCTCCATTCGCTGGGGTCCAAGGGCGTTCCAGTGGTGAACCTTCGCATCCCCAACCAACACGCCTGACAGTTGGCGCTCAACATGTTGAAGATGTCATAGTTGGGCACGTAGGCCAGCCGTCCCTTAACCCCTGGAGCAGCCTCGTCTCTGCAGAATTCTTGGGCTTCGCCCATGGTGAAATTGTAACCGTCGTACCAGCGAAAACAGGTGTTGGTGCAGTTGGAGAAATAGCCGACGATGGAGTTGCAGTATGAGGCCAGTGCATCAGCTAAAAGCAGATTGTACTGTGTGTTTGTTAATGTGCACTAATTAATCGTACCAGTACGTAGCCGTGTACTAGGTACAACATGTACTGCGTACTTACGTACTACTATGGTAGGCCTACGTACTGTATGTCATGTACACATAACATATCAAAATGAGACTTCGTGTCTTCACAAGCTCTTCCATCGCTTGTTACGCCACGAAGTGTGTTTTGATTCAATACATACAGCAGATATAAGTCGTTCGTCAAGTAAGTTTATTTAGGTTTTGCTGACCTGTTGGAGCAACTGATGATGTTGCAGTGCTTGCTATAGTCGTTGTAGCTGTAGTGGTTGTAGTTGTAGTAGGTGTAGTTGTAGTACTAGTAGTAGTTATAGTTGTAGTTGTTGTGCTAGTTGTAGTTGTTGATGAAGAAGTAGTGGTACTTGTAGTGGTAGTAGTTGCAGTAGTTGTCGTTGAACTGGTACTTGCTGTAGGGACAAACGACACTGAAACACGATTCATGCCGCGTTCACCATACCGTCCGTGCCGTTCACCATACCGTTCACCGTCCGTACGTCCAACGTATGTATACATGGTCGTTTGTGGTTCCAAGAGTAGTCCTAGTAGGTAGATAAGATACGTACGTCGGACGTACAGATGTACGGATGTATGGTGAACGCAGCATCAGCCTCATGCAATATGCGACAAAGAAAAGAAATGTGCAGTCCATACAATCAGCTAAGCGCCCTTCCGATAGAAAACCATCCGCCTTTCATGCCTCATTCACACCAGACGCTGAACGTCAACTTTTGCGCTGCGTTACCGCCGGCGTCAAAAACGTCAAAACGACGCTAGTGTCAATGTCGACGTCATCGCCAACGCAGATATTAGCGTTCAACATTATCAAAAATTACTCCTAGTGACGCCGACATACTGTATGTTTGGAACTACGTACGTATTTCATAAGTTTACATCGATGTTCGCTACTAACATCTGTGATCACTAATATTTGCGTCGAACTAATGTGTATCTACATTGAACGCTAAATACATATCTGCGTTGGCGTTGGCGTTGACGTTAGCGTTGACGCCGGCGGTAACGCAGATCAAATGTCGGTGTCCAGCGTCCGTTGTGAACGAGGCATCATACTGTAGTACAAAAACAATCTTGCCTTACCAAATGGACTGATCGCAGTGGTTGTTGTACTTGTGGTTGCAGTAGTGGTTGTAGTCGTCGTTGTTGTAGACGTTGTGGTTGTTGTACTTGTGGTTGAAGTAGTGCTTGTAGTCCATGTAGTAGTAGTTGTTGAAGTAGAAGTAGAAGTTGTTGAAGTAGTAGAAGTTGTAGTAGTGGTAGTTGTAGTCGTCGTAGTTGTAGTAGTTGTTGAAGTGGTAGTTGTAGTAGTTGTAGAGGTTGTTGTTGAAGTGGTAGTGGTAGTAGTAGTCGTTGTGGTTGTTGTTGTTGACGATGTGGCGGTCGTAGTAGTAGTTGTTGTACTGGATGTAGTAGTAGTTGTTGTTGTACTGGATGTAGTAGTAGTAGTTGTTGTTGTACTGGATGTAGTAGTAGTAGTAGTTGTTGTACTGGATGTAGTAGTAGTAGTTGTTGTAGTGGTTGTCGATGTAGTCGACGTAGTAGTTGTACTTGTAGTCGATGTAGTGGTTGTCGGAAGGCAATTCTCCAGAATAGAACTGTCTGAAAGAAGCCCAAAAGGTACCAGAGAATTACGTACACATACAATAGACATAATATTACCGTTATCTTTCATCGTTTCAATTACAGACTTCAACGTTGGCATGTGTGCCTAATCCTAAACCTATGTACGTACAGTACCTTCCTATACGCATGAACCTAAACCTAAACCTAAGCCTAACTTAACTCCTCCCGGGATTCAAAGTCTCATTGCGCAAAGGGTTGTGCAACAGTCGCCTACCGACATATAGAGGCGTTGCGCAACGGTTGCCAACCAACATACGGGAGTTGCGTAACCATGGCAACGGTTGGCGACGGTTGCTCAACTCCCATATGTTGGTTGGCAACCGTTGCGCAACGCCTCTATATGTCGGATGGCGACCGTTGCACAACCCGTTGCGCAATGAGACTTTGAATCCCGGGATGAGTCTAAGAGCTAAAGCTTCGCGAATGAATGTACGCATTGGTGGTCGTAGAACGATGGGTACCTATGTAAGTATGTAGTACGTAACATACCAGTAACATAGCCTTCATTGTTTAACGTACGTTCGTACTTTTGTAGAATTCACACCACGGCCTTCTCCCAACATCGCAATCGAAATTCTCCCATGTGTTGTTCATTGCAGAAATACTCATACAGCCTGAGCCTGTGCCATCCATTTTTACTCCAGCTGGCCACCAAGCAACTGGATTGTTGACATGAACTGGATTGATCCACGACCACTCGGAATTGTTGAACAAGCCGGAGGTGTCAACAGATGGAGCATTTAGACCTGGATCAAAGGGGGAAATTGTGTGACTGAGGTCATCCGAGTGTGTAGTCAAATGGTTAAGGCGCTCGCCTGGAACCCAAGAGGTCCAGGGTTCGATTCCCTGCCTGGCACATCTGACAAATTTGCCTTCTCGACTGGAAAACACGGGTTGATTCGGCCATCCAGCAGTAGAAAAAGAACGAGTGTAGGGTACTGTGGGGTAAATCCGGCCATGGAGTAACACCTGCAGGACACCTGCACAGGGGGTTGGTAGAAATTGGACAAGGCACAGAAATACTAATTTTTGAGCATGTTCAAGGTTTGCAAGGGTGGTACGTATTAGCTGTTTGGCTGCGGGTGGCCTTGTTGTGGACACTTGCGGAAAGCCAGGCAAGACTGTGAATGCAGTAAGTGGGTACGGTGTATATCTCTATGCATGTTTGGTATATATGTACAGTACATACTAGTACATATGTACGTACGTAATATACAGTACTTGAGTTGTTACTCTATTGCGGGCTATTCTCGCTTTTCACCGATGTATACTCCTGTGAATTTACTGTTTCAGCAACGATGGAACCAAAAATAGCTCGTCTGAAAGAGGTCGGAGTCCAAAGAATCGATTGATGTAATACATAGGTGTCTCACTCAGTTCATTGGTGCGCTTCAGACGTGCTCCGAGTTTGCTTCCAGCGAGTTTGCTCCGAGTTTCGAATGCCCTCGTTTTGAGCCGATACGAACACGTCAAATAGTCGTACATCATCGAATTACAAACTCGGTTGTTCACACGCACGTTTGGAAAAACAAAAAGAGTTCACAGCGAAGCTCAGAGATTCTACATGTTAGAAGCATAGTCAAGACTCCGAAGTCGGAGCGAATTCGGAGTTCACGTTTGAAGCGCGCCCCATTGATTGCTAAGATATTATGCAGCCCTGAAACTTAGTTGGCCGGATTTGCGCCCCCGTGGCTGGGCTTACTCCATGTTACCCTAATGCAGAGATTTTGGGCATCTTACCAATCCATCCATCCTTATTTTGCAGCGGTCCAAACACTTCTCCAGACGGAATCACCGCCAGTCTTCCCATCATTCCAGGTGGTGCAATTCTGTCGCAGAAACTAACACTGCCAGGATAGGTGAGTTTGTGCGCATGGCGGTGAAAACAGCTGTTGGTACAGTTGCTCCATGACCAATCGTCATTCATGGAGGCAGTTGGATCGTTCAGACAAAATTGGTCCAGGTCCACGTCTGAAGAAAAGAAAAAGAGCAGCATTTTTCTAACTGGAGGAGGTCAAGGACGGTTCAAACATGAACATATTCCTTTCTCTTTGCTCGTGTGTGTGTTGCTTTTTTTGACATGACAATTGTAAAAACTTCTGTTTTCCGACAATTCTAAAAATTTTGACATGAAAAAGAATACACGAACAGATAAGAATGTCGATGTCTGAATCACCTGTCAAAAACCAATAGAAATTTATTTTTACAGAGAGGGAATATTTTGAATCGTGCCAAGCTCAAAAATTTTACATTTATTTCCCACTTCGACACGACAAACAGAGAGAAAGACAGCATGCAAACTTACTTACTGGCAATATTGTTGTAACTGCAACCCCACACGTTCGGCCTGACCAAATCATCAGCTGAAATGCAAATTCAGTGCTTTATTCAGTGCTTTACTGCGCGTGTTCTGTGTTGCATCAGCTGATGAATACACGCTACAGAGCAGAAGAAGTGTTTAGTTATTGATTATTGACACACTGTACTGTACAAACACTCCCGCTCTTCCCAGGAAAGGGTATTGAATATATACCGTATTTACCCATGCATAGCCCCATGGGCTATGCATGCATAGGACATTTTTTATGTTTTTGAGAGGTGCACAGAGGCATATTTTTAGGTCAAAAGCACATATTGTATTAGGGTATAACTGAGGTCAAAACAGGGTTATTCTAGTACAATACAATACACCCCCAAGCAAACTTATAGGCATCTTAGCTTGTTGTGGGAGTGGCTATGGTAGCTTATGGCCAGCTTATGTAGGTAGGTTCAGGTACTGTACAGTACATATGGGGCTATGCATAGGGGGGGGGGGGGGGGCTATGCATAGGGCATTTTTTATTTTTTGCCAATATGGGGCTATGCATAGGGGGCTATGCATAGTGGGGGGCTATGCACAGGTAAATACGGTACTTACATCAGAATGGGTAACAAATAAAGTTCATTTTGTACCTGCAAAAAACTCGCACAAACTGCATTCGCGCGACATTGTGAAATCGCATCTCCTGGCTCTCATTTGTCCTCCACTAATCCAGGAACATTCAAACCCGGTTTTCATTCCATTTACGTAGCTGTGGGTAAACACGAAATCTGCAGGAGCTTGTGGGTATTTGTTCCCGGTAGAATTCACCCCCATCCAGAACCACTGGTTTTGATAAAAGTCATTGTTTGGTGTATCAGTGAACCTTCTGGCCCCAATTGAACACGAGGCATAGTTCTTGACAAGATCAAATGTGTCCTCGTTGTAGATGTGTGCAAGTCTACCAGTGTAGTTGGACCAAACCATGTAGGAAGAGCAGAAGTCATAGGCCATATCCATTGGTGGTGCAGTACCAGTTTCCTCATATGGTATGAAGCAGCTTTTGCTGCATGAACTCCACGAGCCAGCGAGATGTGTACAACTCTGGGATGCACTCACATCTACAAATAGAGGCATAGATTTTTCAAGTTTTGCGATGTAGTCTTGATTCTGAAAAGGTAGGGATGTGAAATTGGAGCTAGAGATAGGTTATGTACATTTCATTTGTTCAGTAAGCATTGTACTAAACATGGCTGGATCAAGAGGTGTGACCCTTGTTGCTCCTATTGAGCATGCTGCAGTATTCCAGATATTGGTTGTGGTCTCACGCTTGTAGCAAGTGCCCAAATGATCAATCCAGCCAGTGGTACATGGAATAGCTACAAAGTGCATTGCATGGTGAAACTCAATTCCTCCATCACTTTCTCTTGCGCTTGTGTGAACGTATGAACATGAACTGTACATTAGGTACGTACTATGTAGAATTAGGTATGTGAAGAACACAATAATTACTTTTCTTGCACAGGATCTGATCAGTTGTGTATGCTGTAGCAGGGTCCACTGGAATAAAAATTGGAAACCCACCAGGCTGGATGGCCACTGCAATGCCTGCATCATCATAGGCTGGCTCTGGCGCTAGGCCCTGCAGCCCACTCACATCCAATTCCCACTGTGTTCCACTTGCCTTGGACCCAAGGAACATGATTGCAGTGTCAAAAGGCAGCTGAGTTTCGCAGTACCTGCCGGCAGCAGGTAGGCGGCATCTACATCCCGCGTAGTCACTCTGTGTGACCACGCAATCTCCTCTGTAGTTGCAAACTTTTGCATCACAAACCCCAGCAGGGTTGCAGCCAAACTGACTTGGAACCACGGCTGTATCAGCTGAAAATTGTGATGATACTTTTTGTAGAGTTCAATCAACAATGAACGCGCCTACTTTTTCTGCCATTTTGGCAATTTTTCTTACGTTGATAAAATTCACAGAGTATGGCCCGATTTGTTGTGCAGTTTTTTGACAGGAATTTGCCAGACTGAATCAATCCACATTGCCAGCTTGGTGTGTGCAACACCCTTTCTGGTATGGGTGGCCACCAGCTACGCATCTGATGGTGATGTGTTAACCCAGGAGGCTCGGTCCAAAACCATTCATCTCTGATGTAACTAGCTGCGGATTGATTGGTGTGCAGGCCGGTCCAACAAGCTGGACAGAAGAATATCTCCCCAAGGAAAACTTCCTCATTTGGCAAGAAAGCCAACCGACCATAGGTGCCCGGTGGTGCTTCGGCAGCACAAAAATCTTGACTGTCAAAGAAGTTTCTGGACTCCGCTGGATAAGCTTTCATACACGTTTCTGTGCAGCCTGTTTTGAAACGGCCACCATTGCTGGTACAGTAGCTTGCATCCAAGTCAGCTGAAAAAATGGGGCAGAAATTGTCATACAAATATTCAAAGGGGAGTAAGTAGCCAGTAGTCAGTCAGTCCCAGTCCTTACCAATAATTTCACAGTAGAATTCTCTTTCAATATCAAACACTCCGTCTTTATCACAGACACTGGCCTCATACATGTAGGTATGTGGAGGAAGAGGAGTAGCAGGTTTCAAGGTCATGCATTGCGCTTCAGTAAACGCGCCATTGGTAATACTTCGAGCAGCTGTGTCAGGGACAAATGGCTCTTGCATTTTCACAAAGTTTGCATCCGTATCATGCCATGCCCAGAGTGTTTCCAAATCGCTGTTATCAGGCGTGCTTGTTCCAGGAGTTATCAATCGCAGCCCAAGCCAAATCTGAGTTCCACCTGCCAAGACGCCCAAATCATCCATTGTTTCTTGATTGAAAATGAAGGGCAGCCGACTTCGGTAGCCTGCCACTGCCATTTTAGAGCATTCGTTAGCTGCTTCTGCCCAGGTTAGCGCGTCTTGGGCTGGAAAATTTATTGTGTCACTGAACTGCACAAAACAGCTACTGGAAAACGGTGACCAGTGACCTCCTGCAGTGGAACAGTCGGATATTGGATCTAGCGCTGCATAGATAGCGTCAAACTGGAGGAAAAGGAACCAACCAGAAATGACGAAGGTTAGAGACATTTTCAAAGAGCCCATTGCTAATTTGCTTCTGCGAGTAACGTTGAGGAGCTGCTGCACCACCACCGACCACCCTTTCTTTGCTAAGGGTGGGATGTTTTGCAGCTTCAAGACTGTAGATATTACATGAGGCAAGCCCAAGCTCTACCAATGAATAGCAGTCGAACACTTTATTCATGGCGCAATTGGCAAATTGTTAATTTAGCCAATTTGGGCCAATTATTAGCCAATTTTGTCACTATGGCACAGTGGCTCTCAATTTCACGATACCAAGCAACGGAGAATTTGCGAACAAAATATTGCGTCAATGGCGGTACAAAAGCGTCAAGGACAACCGAACAACAATAGCTTCGAATTTTCTAATTACATTACATCTTCAAGAGATGGCGTCAACTCGAGACGATTTCGCTAATTCGCGCATAGAATTGAATGAAACTCTCGCATGTTTTTGCCTTTGCACCCTGTAACAGTCTTTGGTTACGTTTTGAAAAAAAATTTGCGCCAGATCAGCGTTCACGCACACGTACTCCTAGAGCACATGCCCTTCTTGAAGACAGGCGGGGTACTATAGCAGTACGCGACAAATCCACACCAGTCCCACCATCGCATTCAGCCGTTAGGTGTGATGGGTCCCGTAACGAATGCGTCTAAAGATTACGGTAACGACGAAGCGCGCAGCAAGCAGAAGAATAGG
>JASAMW010006379.1:0-17137 GCA_030247985.1 Epsilonema sp. ZAB3_2
GCGCTATACGCGTTCCGCATTTTCGCAAAGCCATGTCTAGCTGGAGCTGCATATATGAAGGTTTCGCATCATGTACATACCTGGAAACTTCAGTCCGTTCCATAGGATCACAGTGCAATCAATGCTGCACGACGCCAGAAATTCGTCCGTATGCGACCAATCAACGTGAAGAACGTCTGAAAAACACAACTGCACCATTATAACAAGCTCAAACACACCCCGCCTGATGTCGTATTCAGATAAGAGACGTACGTTCGACGTTCGTCAATTATCTGAACGCGGCATGATCCGCATACAAACTACACAACATTCACACAACATTGCACTTCTACATAGTACACGATACAGTCCGTCTGTGGGTTCAGTGAAAGGTATCTTTGGGCGTTTGCCCTTGCTGTGACAAAGTAGAAACTCATTCACGGATTTTCCCCGGCGTTTCATGTATTCCCATTCTGCGTTCGGAGGGTACTGGGGTAAACCCTGCCACCTAGTCCTGAAGGCTCTTTTTTCTTTCTACATGGGGTGCCGATCTTACCCCACCAATAAAACCGGTCGGGTTTACCCCATAATACCCTACACAAATAGCGCAGCGCGGGAAAAGAAAGACCCAGAAGACAACTATCGCTGGGCGGAAAATAACGCACACGTATGAACGAACTGTGACGTGCCGCGTTCCGTATGGCGATAGCCGGGCCCCGAAAAGGGGGGAGAGAAATAGAACCGAGCGGGAATCGAACCCGCTACCCTCGGACACAGCTGTGGACTAAAGGTGACCAGGGTACCAGTCCGGGTAATATCGGCTACTCGCCTTACACACCTAAAACTAGTTTACGTACACTACTGGCCACGGACGCTATTGCCATACGTACGCAGTACTTTATAAAACATACGTACGTACATATCAACCTCCAGTGTGCCCGTGTAGAGTAAACGGACACTTCCACTGTTCCACGTTTACTTGCTTATCAACTGCCGAAAATGCCGGCGCTGTTGACGCGTCCCTAATACTGCCAGAGAGTGACCAATTTATCGTCGCCCGCCGCTGCCAAATAGCGTCCGCTTTTCTACTAACGCACACAGTTGATACAACCTAAGAAAGAAACAAAAACAAGACGTGTAGGCTCTCGGCCAAAAGATATAAAGTTACAGGATAGTGCGGGGTAATTGCTGCCTCAACTTATACTCCAGTTGAAATGTGCTCTCCTGTTATTTGATCGATGGTTTAGAGTGGATTTGCCCCTCTCCCCTCATAAATGAGTAAAGACGGCCCAAATACCCCAGCCGACCCGTTTACCCCGCACTGTCGTACATACCGTACTTCGGGCTATGGGGTAAATCAGGCCACCCCACCTTATAAATATCCATCTGCGTAGACACAGGTAACAGTAACGGTATCAAAAATGACTGACGTCAAAATTAGCCCCTCCACCCTCATCACAAGGTGGGATAATCCGACTTTACCCTCAGTCCCAATTTACCCCGTTCTATCATGCATGCGCAGCACATAGAAAATTGCGTACGGTTTTGCTCCAGCCAACAGAGCAGTTTTGGCACATTGCCATCATTTTGGGTGGCGTCGATACAGGGAGTCAGATTCCAAATGACCAGCAGACCGGAATTCGTTTCGCTTGCGCGAACCGTCTGCGAATTTCGGCTCACACGGATGAATATCGACGGAATAAATACCGGAACCTGCGAAGAACACAAAAGCACAGTCAGCTACTATTACTCAACGGTGTGGTTGAAAGAAAAAAGTAGGGTACAGTGGGGAAAACCCGGCGACCTAAAGAGGAAAGTTCAAGGAATCGATTGACATAATATTTGTGTAAATCGGTCCATTGGTTGCTAAGATATGCAGCCCTGAAACTTGGTGGCCGGATTTTTCCATGGCCGGGTTGACCCCACAAAACCCTACACTTGGGCACTCTTCAGAATACGGACAAAAACGACACCTACAAACAAACGAAGCTCCCTGTGTTCTTTTTGGTCGTACCTTCGTCGTGATTCACCCAGGACGGTTTGAACAGGCGCATGTTTCCACAGCAAGTCCCGTTATTTTGCCAACACGCCGTCTTCCGTTTGTCCCATAATGAATGCAATGCAGAGTCGCTCTTCTTTCGGCGCTCCTCCTTCCTTTGTCCTTCGCTCGTCCACTCGATGAAAGTTTTCCGAAACATGGACAGCTAAATTTAAGCGTTCTCCACTTTGCGCGGTTTCGATTCGAATCGTCCCTAGCCCTTGAGCGAGAGTCCAGACCACATGTGCTGAGCGCATATTATCTCGAAGCATTTTTTTGACATTTTTTAACAATTTTTTTACCCCGTGGCGATAAAAAATGGCAGTACACTTTTAGTCCTTTCCACCACGGGGTAAAAACATTTTTAAAAAATGTCAAAAAATGCTTCAAGATAATATGCGCACACGCACATGTGCACACAAGTCACGTCAGTACTGGACTCTCGCTGAGTCGCGCCGCGTTCAGATTAGCGACGTACGCCCGAAAAGCGACCACTGCACCGTAACAAAGCAAAGAGAGCAGTGGACAACGAACCGCTAATCCCAAACGCGGCATTACTCTCCACTGGACTCTCCACTCGGTGCCAGAAAATGAACAAACTCACTCACTCTGGGAGGTTTTCGCATGCACAGAACGGTCGTAGGATTAAGACAGCTCGAGCCAATTACGTATAGTCACCGAAACGATTAAGAGCGTGCTTAATAATTTTGGCGCTCCGTAGTAGTCTGGCATTTCTATACAAGAATAGCAACCGGCTTTGAAAAAGGGTCGAAAAGCCGGTTGCTATTCTTGTATAGAAATGCCAGATTTACTAAAATGCCACTGGAGCGCCAAAATTGTCAAGCACGCTGTTGATCGTGTCGGTGACTATACCTGAATACTATAGGTCAGTAGTATTCAACTTCCAACGAATCTGGTGTGTTCGACCGTACATGAAGATGCCGCTTTACAAGAATGACTAATCGATAGATAGAGAGCGGACATGAGTCTGTCGCAACGTAACCATAGTAACGTACTTACCTACTGCATTTGCATAGGACAGACTCATGTACGCAATATTGTCAAAAGCGCGCAGTTTGCCGCTTGACTCATAACCTGTTTGTTGCCTAGATCTGATATCTGGGATTCGGAAGAAAGTTTGTTGTTGTGTACAGTCGTGTGCGTACAACAGAGAGCACCCTACATACGTTTACCCAAGATAGCTGAATAAGCGAGACATAGAACAATCTACCACCGGCTAACAACTTGTCACTGGCTAACAATACATCACTGGCGACGCCTCTGCCGTCACTTTTGTCGACGATCATTTTCGGACCAAAGGGGACGCCCTGCAGCCGATTTTCCTGACGAATTCGACATGCCTGACGCAAACGGCGACCAACCGACTTCGACGTCTCGCTTGCAACTTCAGCCGCTGCCGCATTGGATGCAACTGCCGGGAGAACCGACCGTTGATTTTCGGCAATGGGTAGAAACGTTCAAGGTGTACACGGAGCTGCAGAACTCGAATCGACCTGCAGATCAGCCGCTGACAGACAAGCAGCTCAACAATCTCTTCGTTCTGAACTTGGGCGCAGAAGCGATGAGAATCTTCCGAACGAATCCGGCGTACGACGCAAAGGACAGCATGCCGCATGCAGACTTCTTGAAGGCCGCCATCAAACAATTCGCTCCGCGCCAAACTGTCTGCAAAGCTTGCTTCGAGTTCAACCGCTGCTTTCAAAGCACTGGTCAAACTGTTGACGAGTTTTACACCCAGTTACGCGCACTCGCCCCCGACTGCGAATTTGGAGATCAGATCGAAACTCGACTGATGGTTCAATTGGTGTGCGGATGCGCTGACCTCAAAGCGCAAGAAGATCTGTTGGCAAAGAAAGAGCTGACACTCGCCGACGCTTTGGACATCATGAGGGCTCAGGAGTTGGCTCGTTCCGAGTCTAGCAAGCTCTCCAGCTCCCAACAGCAGTCCCACTCTGTCCATCGTGTCCAGCAGCAGAGATCGACGCCCAAGAATAGCCGACAACAGACCGCCAATAGTTCGCTGCAATCGCCGCAGTTCTCAAGTGGGCAAAAGGGTCAATGTACCAGATGTGGACTGTCCCTGCCGCACAAACAAGGTCGTTGTCCCGCCGCCAGTCAGAAATGCAATCAGTGCGGAAAGACTGGACATTTCGCTCGCGTCTGCCGCAGCAAAAGTTCGACAGGAACTGCAGACGCTCAGAAAAGAGACGGAACTGTGAGAAAGCTTCGACTGTCTGCGGTGAGAGAAACTCCGCCTATTTCAGTTCGCGTTGGCATCAGCGATGGGAAGACGTACCACCCGGTGACAATGGAAGTCGACACGGGAGCCCAGCCAACTGCTATCAGTGACACAGTCTACAAGAAGCATTTCCGCGGATTCCAGCTGAAACCGCCAAGGACCCTGTACAACTACGACGGCAGTAGGGTGCAAGGAGTCATGGGCACGTTCGTCACAAGGATCCAGTACAACAGCCGATTCCACAGAGCTACAATACATGTAATACGTGACCAAGTACCTGTGTTAGGGCGTAATTTCCTCATACCATTGCGCATGAATATTGTGTGTGCCAATTCGACAGTGAGAGCCGTCTCTGGAAAGAGGACTGCTGACCAGGTTGCTTGCAATCTCGACGCCAGTCGCTCATTTCAAGAGACGAAGGCGCCACCACAGATAAAGCAGACTGATGGCACGATTCCAAATCCCGCCAAGAGTTGCTTGTCTCCGGAGGTGTCTTTCAGCTCTGTCATGGATCTGCTCCAGAGTGATGGGCCAGCAGCTGCCATCAAGCAGTTTCCGAAGCTGACATCGTCAGAGATGGGGAAATATCCAGGTCACAAACACCACATCAAGCTTCGACCGGATGCTGTTCCAAAAGCAGTGAATCCACGTCCTGTGCCACTGTCCAGGAGAGAAGCTGTTGTGAAGGAAATCGAGCTCATGGATCGACTGGGAATTTGGAAACCGGTAGAGAAGGCCGAATGGGCACATCCCATGGTGACAGTGCAGAAACCAGATGGAGGAGTGCGAATCACTACCAACCTGTGTGCGGTGAACCAGTACGTGATTCCGGTGCGACACCCTCTACCACTCATCAAGGACCTGTTCCTGGAGCTGGTTGGTTCAACTGTCTACTCGAAAATCGACTTGACGAAGGCCTACTACCACATCGAACTGGATGAAGCCAGCCAGATGTTGACGACGACTGCAACACCACTGGGGCCAAGGGCTTATCTGCGATTGCCGATGGGATTGACAGATTCCGCCTCAGCGTTTCAAAGGCTCATCCACGAAACTCTTGCCGGCTTGCCTGGGGTGATTTCGTACATCGACGACATCATCGTCCATGGAAAAAATCGACAGGAACACGACAGGAATCTGATAGCCGTCCTCAGAGCGCTGAACAAGAAGGATTTTCGACTTCAGCCAGCAAAGTGCATTTTTCGAACGGACACGATTCCAGCTTTTGGGCACATCATCTCGAAAGCGGGAATCAAGCCCGATACCAAAAATGTACAGAGTATTCTGAGCATTCCAACGCCAGAAGAGCTCAGAGATGTACAAGGATTCCTGGGGACTTTGAACTACTATCAGGACTTCCTCTCAGATGTTGCTTCGATCGCCGAGCCCCTACGCCGACTGAGCCGCAAGAATGTGAAGTTTGAGTGGACCGAAGAATGCCAGGCCAGCTTCGACACCCTGAAGAGAATGCTAGCTGAAAGTGTACAAGCCGCCATCTTCGACCCGAATCTGCCGACGATCGTCACGAGCGATGCGTCCAATGTGGGAATTGGCGCCACACTGAGTCAGAAGCAGGGCCAGAAAGAGGTGACAATCGCATTCTTCAACAAGACACTCAACGAAACGGAACGAGGGTATGCAGCAAATGAGAAGGAAGCTCTCGCCGCCCTCTCCGCCTGTGAGCACTGGGAGAAGTTTTTGCTTGGAAGACACTTCACGCTTCGCACAGACCACCAGGCGCTCACTACAATGTTGCTCAAGCCAAAGGACCGGCGCCAGAGTTCAAAGTTCCTGCGCTGGAGAGAACGCCTGTCAGAGTTCGACTATACACTGGAGTACCTACCGGGCAAGGCAAATGTGGTCGCTGACTACTTGTCCCGCCTCAAGGAGAGAGCTGCCCAACTCGGTGTACCATTCAAGATTGGAGGAATCAGAATGGAAGATCTGACAGCCGCTGTGGATCAAGATGAGTTGCTCCTGCGATTGAGGGAATGTTTGAGGACAGGAAACTGGCCGCAGTCTCTGCCGCCCGCAATCCTTCCATTCAAACGTATCGCCCCTCACCTGCGCGAGCAAAATGGATGTCTCTACAAAGGAGAACAGCTGATCCCGCCTACCTCTCTCCGCCAAGCTATCTTACGAGAAGCTCATGCAGGCCATCCTGGTATCGTTCGTTTCCGCCGATTGGTGAGAAGCAGTTTCTGGTGGCCCGGCCGCGATGACGAGATCGACAGAATGGTGGAACATTGCCATGCCTGCCAGCAGAGCAGCAAATCTCGTCCGAAGACTGCGCAACCAGAGAAAAGAATTCCTGCACCGCAGAAACCAGCAGTCCAGTATGCGATCGACATAACTGGTCCGTTCTACAACGATCGATACATAGTGGTGCTGATCGACTGCTACAGTCGCTACCCGCTGTATCTCGACATGAAGACGACTACCTCGACAGTTATCATCGACTGGTTGAAGGAGATTTTCAGTCTTTTCGGCAACCCTGAAGGTTTGGTTTCGGACAATGGGCCGCAATTCGTCTCGACAGAATTCGAGCTCTTCCTTCAGCAGAAAGACATTCACCACTACCGAACCGCCGTCTACAACCCGCAGGAGAATGGGATTGTGGAGTGTTTCAATCGGTATGTGAAGTATGGTGTTCAGGCGTTCATAGCTGCCAGCACTGGATGGAAAGAAGGACTCCGCCGACTCTTTGTCAACTACAGAGCGACTCCGTTGAAGGAGGGGGAGAAGAGCCCGGCTGAGAAGTTCTTGGGACACCCGGTACGACTCGACTTTCAGCCGAATAGAGCAGAGCCGACGAGGTACACGGGACAGAAGAGCAGCAAGCCGACCGCCTCAGAACCACCACAACAACCTAGACCGAAGCTCGTCAAAGGCGTGTACAAAGTGGGAGACTTTGTCCTCACAAGGCTACCGCATGCACCAAAAGGACAGCCGACCTACAGTGCTCCGAAAACTGTAGAAGAGATCATTGGCTACTTCACCTTCCGCCTGTCAGATGGAAAGGTTTGGAACGCTCGACGTTTGAAGCCATACAAAGCCGCCAATGCTCCAATGATGCTCGACGAGCCTTCGACGACAGTTCGACCACCACAGAGGATTCCAGTATCGCCGCCCGCCGTTCGACGCAGTGAAAGATCGACAAAAGGAATCCCGCCATCTCGCTTCAGCCCTGGATGATGGATGACTGAAGCTGGAGGGGAGTGATGGTGTGTTCGACCGTACATGAAGATGCCGCTTTACAAGAATGACTAATCGATAGATAGAGAGCGGACATGAGTCTGTCGCAACGTAACCATAGTAACGTACTTACTTACTGCATTTGCATAGGACAGACTCATGTACGCGATATTGTCAAAAGCGCGCAGTTTGCCGCTTGACTCATAACCTGTTTGTTGCCTAGATCTGATATCTGGGATTCGGAAGAAAGTTTGTTGTTGTGTACAGTCGTGTGCGTACAACAGAGCACCCTACATACGTTTACCCAAGATAGCTGAATAAGCGAGACATAGAACAATCTACCACCGGCTAACAACTTGTCACTGGCTAACAATACATCAGAATCGTTGTGACTGTGAGGGGCGAAGTTATGCTGGCTGCTTGCCGCTACAGAATTGTCGAAGTAAAATATGATTCGCGGGCCCCGAAGATAATCATGAGCTCCATAGAACCATGTCATTAGAAAAAACAAAATCTTGGACACCACTGCCAACGAACACCATACAGTCCATTCTCTATTGTGCCACGCGTCAATAATCTCGACCCAGAAGTGGATTTCAACCAGATCCCACAAGTGCAGCATGTTTTTATCTGAACAGGTTACCAGAAAAATACTGTAAAAAGGAAATTTTCGGATGACTGGCCAGAGTCCGAAAAGAGGCCGGCCGGACTCATCCGTGCGCCATACAAATTCGTATGTTTTGCAACGTAATCCTTTAGAGCTATTTGAGTACGAATCCGAAAATTTCCTGTGTTACAGTAAACAGAACTGCAACCAACGAGCACACAAAATGATTAGAAGGTACTATCAAGGCAGAGCGAATATCATCGACGCTTCTTCAATTCCTCCGGCCAATGAAATCTGCCGATCCAAATGCAAAAGCTTCTTTATTATGTCATCGTTTACTATCAAGAAATACGTACGTACTGTACGTACGTACTCGCAAGTCAAATCATGTACAGTAGCAATATGAAACCTGTGAAACCAAACGAGCACATCAAATCCGCAACACACGTGAAAATCTCACCAATTAGACAAACCATAATAGTACCATTACTGACCTTCATACTTATTACGCTACGTGTGTACGTACACGTGCCGGTAGCACTGAGAAAACATGGCCACTGCCCACTTCACTGTTCATACGTACTACGAACGTAATGTACTTACATGTTGGAGGAAATGCTAAAAAGCTCTAAAGCTAACCCAGCCCCCTTCCCCATCACGTTGGTTCTCTGAAAACCTAGTGCAGATATCGTTCCACCTCATGCATATTCATTCTTACTTACATCATGACACTCCACATAAGTTAGTTAAGGCAAGATTTCTGAGTCGTGTGAGAGTCTGACTACCGTATTTACCGGTGCATAGCCCCATGGGGGTATGCAAAAATTGAGAGGTCCCATATGGGGGTATGCATAGGGGGGGGGGGGGGTTATGCATTGGGGGGGGGGGGGGGGTTATGCATGGGGCATTTTTTATGTTTTTGAGAGGTGCGCAGAGGCATATAATATTTTATTATTTTTTAGGTAAAAAGCACGTGCTTTTGGACATAATTATTGAGGTCAAAACAGGGTTATTCCAGTTATTCATACACACCCAAGCAGGCTTATAGGCATCTTAGCTTAGTGTGGGAGTGGCTATGGGTACTATATGACCAGCTTACATAGGTAGGTTCAGGTACTGTACAGTACATATGGGGATATGGGGGTATGCATTGGGGGGGGGGGGGGTTATCTACCGGTAAATACGGTATAGAAGGCCGGACACCCTCAATATTTCACATTTCCTGTTCGGTTCATAAATAAGTACTACAACACATGGGGAATCGAATGCAAAAAACCGCATCTCAAAATTCGCCCTCGTTGAGGAGTTATAGATGCGCAAACCCTCCTGACCCATTTTAAGGCGAAAATTACATAAAATGCATTGTTTTTAGGTTCCAGTGGATGCAGCCGGCTGAAATTTTGTACACACATACCCACTATGGGACCCTACCTGCAGGGAAATTTTTAGCCTTCTAGCCCTTTTCACACTGGAGTTATGGCGTTTTACAGTCAATTTCCATACAAACTGGGGCTAGAATTTTTTAGGTTATATGCCTATAGCTCATCAGATACAGTACGGGCCGCTCTGAAAATTTTTATCCCTTTAGGTAACCCATTATAGTTTACGAAAATACAAAAAGAAAAAATTCGATAGTGGTCCGAGAACGAGAACGGTCCCCATGAATAGTGAAAAAGTCAGGAAAAATTTTCCCGCCTTTTTCTATTATTCAAGATAAATGAGCAATACCACTGGAATTTCTTCCTAAAAAGTAACCTATCTTATGTAGAATTTGATGTAGATTTCAAAAATAAAATTAGTTTTTCAAAAATATTTAACCCCTAGCATATAATTTTGCAAAAGTAGTATATTTTTGAGATATTTTTGAGAATTTTGGGTAAGGGTTAAATTTTTTGAAAAACCAATTTTATTTTTGAAATCTACATCAAATTCTACATAAGATAGGTTACTTTTTAGGAAGAAGCTCCAGTGGTATTGCTCATTTATCTTGAATAATAGAAAAAGGCGGGAAAATTTTTCCTGACTTTTTCACTATTCATGAGGACCGTTCTCATTCTCGGACCACTATCGAATTTTTTCTTTTTGTATTTTCGTAAACTACAATGGGTTACCTAAAGGGATAAAAATTTTCAGAGCGGCCGGTACTGTATCTAATGAGCTATAGGCATATAACTAAAAAAAATCTAGCCCCAGTTTGCATGGAAATTGACTGTAAAACGCCATAACTCCAGTGTGAAGAGGGCTAGAAGGCTAAAAATTTCCCTGCAGGTAGGGTCCCATAGGGGGTATGTGTGTACAAAATTTCAGCCGGCTGCGTCCACTGGAACCTAAAAAAAATGCATTTTATGTAATTTTCGCCTTAAAATGGGTCAGGAGGGTTTACGCATCCATAGCTCCTCAACGAGGGCGAATTTTGAGATGCGGTTTTTTGCATTCGATTCCCCATGTGTTGTAGTACTTATTTATGAACCGAATAGGAAATGCTAAATTTTGAGGGTGTCCGTGAACAATGCACACGCCAGGAAAACCTTGCCTTAACACGTGGTGTAGATCTTACACAGCGGCATACATAAAGGTAGCATTGCACAGCACCAGCATACATAATAACATCGTAGCACAACACGTGTAAAGTTTGCCTCTTCACGAAAACCCTGAGGTTCAAAACAGAGGTGCTCTTCCTTTCCATACCCTACTACGCAAGATGCATTGTAGATTCATCGCCGAAAAACTTTCAGCTACTATGTACTGTATGTAGTTGAGGCAGTATAGCATTAGGAAGTTCACTATTAGTATTCAGTTCCACCTTCCACGAAGCAGTGCAGCAGCATTCCAGCAAACTCCTTCTCCAGGGCCAGTCGCATATCCCAGTACGCGCCATTCAGCTCCTTGTGCTTGCTCATCACGTGACGACGCATCTTAGTGTGGTCGTTGACTCCTTTGTAGTCGCAACCTCCTCCCTTCTTCATTTCAGCCAACGGACAGCGGAAGAGCTTCCGCTCTCCCAGATGCATATTCGCCACGTGACCCCGCGCCGAGGACACGTGACCACCAGGGGTGTACCCAGACTTAGAAGTTCCGCTGGGGGGGGGGGGGGGGGGGGGGGGCAAAATGGGGTACCGTATTTACCCATGCACAGCCCCAGGGGGGGGGGGGGGGGGGCTATGCATAGGGGGGCTATGCATGGGTAAATAAATACGGTAATTTACTCCCATTTTTCAGGGGTAATTTACCCCATTTTCAGAGGTATACCGCTACCACAAATTTTGGAGTAGTGGGGGTTATTTACCCCATTTTTACGGGTAAGCCGCAACCAAACAATTTTGGGGCGGAAATCATGAAGCAGTGCCATTCTTTTGCGCCTAAATATTTACAGTAGTTCCATTGAATTCCGCACAAAAATTCCGTCCCTAGCCGGAGCAGTTTGGGGCCGGAAAGATGGGGACTGTGTGTTGGCATACCCCAGGGTTCAGGGGGTATACACTACCCATGTACACTTTTACACAACCGTGCCCATTATACAGACAGAAAGGGTAGAATTCGTCGTTTCCATGCCGATTTCAACTTGCCCCCACCATCTACAAGCCTCAATTTTTGCGCAAATGGCCATCAAAAAGTTTGCGCCCTCGCCCCCGAAATCTGGCACGGAGGGTAGGATGGGATTGCGCCCCTGAGTGAAGACTACCGTGCGGTAGATAGGGTACTGTTGGGTAAACCCGGACACGGAGTAACCAGGACACCTAAGCTTTTCTGAACTTGCCGCTTCAGCAAATGATGAACATGGTAGCTCATTTGAAAGAGGAGAGTTCAAGGAATCGATTGGTAGAACACTAGTGTCTCATTTTAGGTGTCCGGGTTTACCCCCGTGTCCGGGATTACCCCACAATACCCTACTAGATACACCCCTGTGAAGCGGGAAGTCGCACTTGCGACAACGCGTCTTCGCTCCTTTCCCAGCCGGTAGGCGACGACGCACTTGAGCCCAGGCGGCGTCCAACCGCGGCAGACGCAGCGTAAGGGACTGATGATCGTCGACCACCCACACGCCCCCCGGCACCTGATCAATGCCTTCGGGTGGCACGCAGCCTATGCAAGCAAAATCCAGTACCCACACATATCATGGTTCATACGTATGATTAGGTGTAAATAATGGGCTGAGGGGAGTTTGCAGCTCTTCAGTATGGGAAATCGCCGTACCTTTGGCGGCAAGGTTGAAACACTTCCAGTAGGCTTAGAGATACAAAACTACATCGTTGAGTTGCCCCGTTCTTCCTTTGTCCAACCATGTCGGTCACAACTCGAAATTCTTTCATTCCTCTATTGATTGGGTATTAATATTGGGTATTAAGTATCCATCTGCGCGCATAGCTTGTTTTACTTACCGTTGTATACGATATGTGCGTGGAAAAGAAAGATTGATTAGGGTCGAATAGGGCGACAGGGTCTGCCGCGCAATTTCTCTTCGCAGCGGATGCGCTGGACGGGTTGCTGCAAATTATTTACGTCTGCTGCCGTAAATTTGCGACGCGCTCGCCGCCTCGTACGTACGTGGAAGGTTGGGAGGCGACGGAAATTTGCAGCAGACGACGTAAATTTCCGTCTGCAGCGCCAAACACACAGTACGTACGTGGAAGGTGGGGAGGCGACGGAAATTTACGTCGTCCGCTGCAAATTTCCGTCGCCTCCCCACCTTCCACGTACGTACTGTGTGTTTGACGGCAGCTCTCGCGAGGCGGCGGTCCAGCGCATCCGCTGCGAAGAGAAATTGCGCGGCAGACCCTGTCGCCCTTTTCGACCCTAATCGATAGAGAAATGAAAGAATTTCGAGTTGTGACCGACATGGTTGGATAAAGGAAGAACGGGGCAACTCAACGATGTAAGTTTTGTACCTCTAAGCCTACTGGAAGTGTTTCAACCTTGCCGCCAAAGGTACGGCGATTTCCCATACTGAAGAGCTGCAAACTCCCCTCAGCCCATTTTATACACCTAGTATGATAAATATTCATGTGAGATGGGACCACACCCAGATTGTGAAGCAGCCGGTGAAACTGTTACTTCCACAACGTTTCGATTCATAGAACTTGAAACATCTTCAGGTGGCTGGAAGCTTATCAGGAACAGACCTAGTATGTATCTGTTAAATGCCTATTATCGATTACTGAAACTCGAGCGTTTACCAAAACTACGCATGTATGTACCTGCAGGGTACTGTGAAGTAAACCCGACCACTTGGTGCTGAAACCGCTTCTTCGATGTGGGTGGCTGCTGGGCTTATCCCTCATCCAATAAACTGCCGGGTTTACCTCACAGAGCCTTACACATACAGTATTCAAGAAAGGTGCACAAAAAAGATAATACTGTACAGTTTGGTGTATTACCCGATCGGGTTATACAAACAAAGTCGACCAATTTGCTCGGGTTATATTCCATATCGGGTTATATTCGATATCGGGTTATACACCAAACTTTACTTACAGTATCCATACCCGAAGCACTATCATCAGTGTTGCTCTCGTTCTCTCCATCTCGACTCTCCTCCTGCTCTGCCATCTCAGCATCCATTGGCTTCTCCACCGCTTCCTTGGCTTTCTTTCTCTTTGAAACTGTACAACAAAACACAGACCCAAGTGTTACTTTACCGTACGGATCCAGAAGCAAACAAAAGTGGTCGAAATAGAGAACGGCGTGAGGAACAGTAGGTGTCGCTGTCGCATACTGAATAGGTACAAAAGGAACAGTTCTCTCAAGTGTAAATTATTGCAACCACCTCGTATAGTATTGTACTAACGTTGAAGAGTCCTCAAGTTTGACACTTTTCCTTATTTCAACCACGCCTATTCTGCGCAGGCATGACTAAGTTTTCGTACCTACTGCGCTTTTCTTCCGTTCTTTCGAAGGAGAAACGTCCGGCTTCTTCTTGCGAGCTACAAAAAAGGCACGCATGTTACAGTAGTGCGTGCGTAGGATAATGTGGGGTAAGTCCAATTCGGGACACGGGGTAAGTCAGGCCACCCCCAACCTATCGTATTAGCTAAACTTTGCCAACAACGTGGTTTCACAATCCTACAGCACATGCAGTACGTACATATGAACAAGTGTTTGATTGCTCTCTCTCCGAATACAGTTAGGCTGGGCCGAATTATCCCCAGTCCGAATTACCCCGCACTACCATACACAAACTGACACAAGCGCATCGCCAACTGTACTCACGTCTAGTCTGCATTACGCCCCGAAGCTAGCGTGCATACAGTGTATGCATGCATACCAGAAGCAGGCGGTTTGGTTTTGATCGGTCCGTCACCAATTTTCTTCGCCCTCTTCGTCTTGCCAGTTTCAGGTTTCAAAATCTCCTTCTTCTTAGCCTGAGCTTTCTCTTTCTCCGTCGTTCCTGTACCATCATTCTTCATCACCTTCTTGTGTACAGCAGGACTCAGTGCTTTCCTCTCCTTGACAGCTGCTCGCTTCTGTGGCTTTTTCTTGCCTCCCGTTGTCTTCTTGACGTTCTCGCCATCTTCCTCAGCTCGATTCCCCTCCACTAGATCCACGTCCAGCTTGTCGGCCACTTGTTTCGACTGAGCCATCAACTTCTCCAGAAGCGATTCCTTGCGTTCGTCGTGGTTGTTGATCACCTGATCAAATGTGAGTGAAATAAGGTACACTCCCAGACACAGGTTTACCTTTTTCCCCCAGGGGGAGAAACCTCCCATGGGGGAAATCCGCCCATCCTATGGCGGTTGGTTCTTCCCCATCCTAGCCAAAGTTGCTAGTTTAGTTATCATTTGGGTAGAAACAGAGGCAGAACTATACCGTGAGATAGTTCTTAAAGAGCCACGTCTAGGGTAGCGTGTAGAGATGGGCCGAGACTGGATTGTTGCTGAAAACGAGACCGAGACCGAGACCGAGACTTAGAATTTTTTCCGAGACCGAGATCGAGACCGAGATTAGGGAATTTTGTCGAGACCGAGACCGAGATCGAGACCGAGACCGAGACTAAGTATTGGTATAAAAACTTGTGGAATTTCGTTTGTATGTTTTCTGATGGTCATTTTCTATGAAAATTTTGATGGCGAAAACAGTGGCGAATAGGTGCTTCACTTCTATTTTCTACTTTACATGGCTAAAATCGCCCCGCAGGGAAAATTTTTTCATGATAGGCAGCTAAAATCTCAGCAGAAATGCATGAAAATTGCTTGTGAAAGCATGATTTCAATCTAGTCTCGGTCTCGCCTAAAATAGGCCCTAAAAGTTGCGAGACCGAGACCGAGACCGAGAATTTGAAAATTCTAAAGTCGAGACCGAGACCGAGACCGAGATCGGCAAAAATGACTGAGATTTCCGAGACCGAGACCGAGAGTCTCGGCCCATCTCTAGTAGCGTGGGGCAAATCCGCCCACCCTACGGCGATTCCCCATCCCCAAGAAAAGATTGAATGGGTTGGGGTGGTGGGAGAATCGCCATAGGGTGGGCGAATTTGCCCCACGCTACCCTAGATGCATACCTAGGTACATCATATTCTGCTCGTCTTACCCGTGCTGCTTTCCCCGGATGCGCCTCCTGCTGATGCATGGACATGGCATATCTGGTCGGCGCACGATCTTGACAATAGTCGCAGTAGTAAGGAGCGTAGGCCAAATGCAACAGGGAGATGTGGCCTTTCAGCTGAGTCTCGTCCATCGTCGCCTTGCACTCACAACATTCCACTTGGCTGGACGCCATGTCACGAAAGTAGAGCAATGTAGCTTAGCTAGTACCACCTATCGAACACAACATTTATAGTAGCGCGGGATAATTCGGGCCACCGTCTTCCTTTAATCAAATAGGTGAGGAGAGGGGGGGGGGGGGGGAAACCCAGCAAAACGTATAGACATCCGCCCCAAAAAATGATTTTGATACCACTATCAACAATATTGTTGCCTTGAACTGAAAATACATAGTATACACATGACTAGATTAGGTTGCGGTGGCCCAAATTACCCCGCACTATAACACCCATCCACCGCTCGAAGGTACAATACATTACAGGTATTATAAAGTGCAGTTATCACAATGCACAAGCCACCACCCATCCAGTATACCACAAGGACTTTCAAAGAACTTTATTGTAAAATGAAGTCAATTGAGACAAAACGTAAAGTACTCGATTCAAAAGGCACATTCTATCGCAACGGCACAAGAAAGAGGAGTCAAAAACCAACGAATGCATACGTCTGGCAAGAAGTACGACATCATGATAAATACCAAAACGAAAGTTGAAAAGTACTACTACTGTAGGTGGCTCGAAGCTATGTATTACGAATAATTCATTACACACGCTTGCATAATAGTAAAAAAGAAAAATTAGGTTCAAGTACCAGACAGGGAGGTTAGGAACATGGGACAAGAAATTCATTCAATTTTTGCCAATTCCCATTGATGGGAATTATGTATGTAGGCCTACATTCGGATATCATAAACCCGCAAATATGGAAACTGTCCAAAAATCAGCATGAACAGTGGCAAAGTTGAGCTCGACATCAAACCCGTCATTATTGTTTACTGACGCTCTTGCACTGCTTTCTCTCGACCAGTTTTCTCTTTGAGCTGTTTCACCAACATGTCTTCTTCCCGCATATTTCTCTGTTTCTCCTCCTCTCTTCCATCTCCTGTTTCCGGCGAACTGAGCAACTGTTCCAGCTCCATCTTCATGAGATCCATTTCTATGGACTCCCAGCTGCGCTCCTTTGGATAAATAGCGCCGCTTTGGCCGCAGCGCCTTATGTACTGGCGCCACATAGAGCGACATCCGCCCACAGAGCACATGGCCAGCGGGTCACCCACCACGGACACGTTGTATCGCGCCCGCGTTATGGCGGTATTTATCAGCTTGTCGTCGTCGAGAAAGGCCAAATTGCGACGAGAGAGCGCGTCCTCGCCCACACCAATCAGCTTGCGCGTCAACACCACTGAGATCACCAAGGCCGAAAACTCTTTGCCTGAAGAGAGTGTAGCGTACGAATATAGAGACTCGCATTTGTTATTCGCTACATGCGTTATCTATGTGGTTGCGAGCTGGGGAATCAAC
>JASAMW010006380.1:0-19886 GCA_030247985.1 Epsilonema sp. ZAB3_2
GTGTAGAAGAGTTGCCAGATGAGCAACTGTTGTCAGATGTGGAAAAGGTTGCCTGATGTCAAAGTATTGCTAGATGTGCTGCTCAAAAAATAAAAAAGCTAACCAAGAAGATGCTTTTCAGCTTTTGTCCAATCAAAATCTGTAAAAATGGCAAAGCAAAAAGATGCTGTTTGGTGCGAAGGCTAACAGCTGCAATTATTATTTAGGCGCAACTCTGGAACAAAACACCAAAAAGAAAGGTATGTAAGCGTATTATCTCTGGAATATCAAAGATATGAGCTCCAAGATGTTTCCACCAAACAGTATCTTTTTTGCTCTGCTTTTTTCTGCTCAAATTTGCATAGATTTTGATTAGACAAAAGGGGAACAGCATCTTCTACATGAGCTCTAGCAGCACATCTGGCAACCCATTTGCACATCTGGAAAAGATGCTCATCTGGCAACCCTTTTACACATCTGGCAACACAAAACTTGCACACCTGATCTGGGCAGCCACTAACTAATCTGAATCAGCTACCATATTTTTTGGGTGTATAGCCCCATGGGGGTATACAAAAATTGAGAGGTCCAATGGGGGTTATACACTAGGGGGGATATACAATGGGTGGGGATATACATAGGAGAAAATTTATGTTTATGAGAGGTGTGTAGAGGTATGTTTTTGAGGTCAAAAGTACGTGTTTTAGAGCATAATCGCGGTTAAAACAGCGTTATTCTAGTACAAAGCATGCTCAGCTAAGCCTACAGGCATAGCAGCGTGGTGTACGAGTAGCTATAGCTAGCATAGGACCAGCTACATTGGTAGGTCAGGTACCTAACAGTACATGGGGGGTTATACACCAGGGGGATATACAAAGGACAAAATTTATGTTTTGCCAATGGGGGTTATACACTAGGGGGATATACAATAGGGGGATATACACCCAAAAATACGGTACTGTTGAGCAGCTGGGCGAAAAAAGAAGAAAAATAGTGTTTGTGCGAAACTGTATGTCCTTCCAGTTCCCGTGCCCCTGCCCATGCCCGCTTTTAGGCCCTCCCCACGGACAACTCTTGGACAGGAAAAAGAAAAGGCTTGCAGAAATCACAAATCAAGGAAGAAGATGATGACCTGACGTGCGTGCGACATGCCGACATTTGTTATTATTGGAGGGCGAGTTCAAGTCCAAGAGTTCAAGCGCGATGAATAGCTGGAAAGCTGCGTTTGCGCTCGGCGGTTGGTTGGCGGCGTTCCTGCTGCCGATTTTGACTGGTGCGTCGCGCGCAGACGAAGAACTCTGCCTGAAGGCATTCAGTATCAGTGAGCGATCTATAATAAAGGTGAAGGACAGCGTGAAGAAGGGTGGCAAATGGTTGGACACGCATAATGCCTACTCGAGGGAGGAATGTCAGATGGTGTGCTGTCAAACGCCCACCTGTACAGTCGCTGTGCATCAGGTATGCAGTGATTCCGTCACATATTCAGAACGTATCCACTTTTATCCCATCGGAAAAGAGGGCGTATTCTACGCTGCGAGACCGCACTATCAGGGATGACCGACGAGAACGTAGAGCAGGTCTCGCAAGGCGGAACATACTGTATCCTGCCGCACTTTCCAATGGGAGAAAAGGACAGGCGGATTGTAGCACTCTGGTACGTACCAGTATCACCCGCAGTCTACTTCTCTTCATGTAGGGTACTGTGGGATTTATGGGGTGAACCCGCCCACCTAAGCTCGTTTGAACTTGCCGATGAGGAATGTTTCAAGGAATCGATTGATGTCATACTTGTCTCATGGCGCGTTCACCAGACGTCCGTCCGTCCGTCCGTTCGTCAACCCATATGAGTTGACGAACGGACGGACAGTTGACGAACGGACGGACGGAAGAACTCTATGAGTTGACGAACGGACGGACGGACGTCTGGTGAACGCGCCATCAATCGGTCCACTAGTTGCTGAGATATGCAGCCCTGAACTTAGGTGGCCGGGTTTACCCCACAGCTTTGTTCCAATTCCTTTGTATATATTATTTTAGGAAACAAAGAAGCGTGAATGTTATTTATTTGCTTGCGGCAATGTGGAGGATATGAAATGCGCGTTCGCAGCGCATGACAACTACGTCTCCATGGCTATTATGGTCAACCATCCGGAACTTGAACGCAACAGGCATCGTTTGCAAGCCACGAAACATGAAAACGATCTTCTGGCCTTGAAAGACGAGAATAAAGGCGATGAGCGGGGTGGCAAATACGAGAACAGTGGAGAGAATGACAACAAACCGTCGACCCACTGGAAAGACGAAGAAAGCAAGAGTGGCAGAAGGAAGATGGGTATGTATCTCTAATGGCCCTTGCTAGTTGCAATATAGTAACAGGCCGCGTTCAGATAAGCGACGTACGCCTGGCGTATGTTACGTGCTGACATGCGCGCTCATCTGAAGCGACAACCTCTCAGTCTACTGTATGCATGCATTACTTTTGCGCTGTCATTGTTCCATCTTTCCAAGCTCCACTTTCTAGCGTGCAATATTGATTTTCAATGGGTTTGCGGCAGCGGCGAGTGCATACCCAACTACGACTTGTGCAATGGCATAGCGCAGTGCAAGGACGGCTCAGACGAAGACTACAATATGTGCAAGAAAACGCTGTCCAGGAAAAGGCCGCCTGTCGGAAATCCGCCCAGTTCAGCGCGCGAGGAAGCCGGCACAAGGTGTAGTACCTACGTACTACATAGAGTATGTGTGTCAACCATGCTAAGAACTATCAGAACGTACTTTATCATGAAGAGCTAGAAGTAAGAAAGGCGTGTTATCTTTATAGGAAGTGGGGAGAGACGACAGGACGGGTAGCAGGAGGTGTCAAATGGAGCAAGGACGCTCTGCCACACAGTATGCATAAAATACGTAAAAAGCATTCGCGGCGACTTGCAATATATTCTTGTTGTGCACTCCTTGCAAATTGTGCATACATACATGCAGGTGGGAAGAAAGCTCCATCGTCTTTCTCCCCACCAAAGCAGTCGGCGCCGTCAGCTGCGAAGGAAGCGGCGAAGTCCTCGCAGATCAACGTCCCCACACGGGAGAAAGAAACGAAGATAATCGCGTTGGAAAAGGAGAAGATAGAGGTGCAACCGAGTGCCGCACTGCTGAGTCTCGGCTTGGGATTGCTCCTGTTAGCTGTCTTGCTGGTGTTCTTGTCGTGCAAAGTGCGCACAGTCCGAACTAGAGGACGACCAAATCTGAGGACCCCACCAAAGGGGAAAATAATGGAGGACGACGAAGGAGAAATACTCATCAATGGCATGTACTTGTGAGAAGAAGCTAGCTGCTCCTTCGCTGTTACGAGTAGGCCTATGTGTTCCGTCAAGTCAGGCGAAAATTAACTTTTCCCGTGCTGCGCAATTTGTATGTGCTCGTCCCGCAGAATAGGGGTGTAGAGTAGCTGCGAGACAATAGAAGACGGGCGGGTGGATCGATAATGCGTTGGTCATCTCTGTTTGAGCACCCGTCGCCCAGCCCAAGGAGTGACCAGAGAAAATAAACGCCTCTCCTCCGTCTTCTATTTTCTCGAGGCTACTATTCACGTCGTGGAACGCGGAGAAAAATCGTTTCTCGCAGCTCATGCGAAGGTCCAAAGACAACCCCTGACGATATTCCGTTCACAAAGGTTTTTTGTTGCAAAAAAGAGTATGTTAGTTAGAATTTAGCTTTAGCTCATCTGTGATTTTGTCATAGTCTTGTGTGCCATTTCACGTTAGTGATTGTTGTGCTGTGATTGGAAGTGTATTTTGTATCGCATTCCCTTTGCATTTGGCTTGATTCTTGAGAGATGATCTCATTTCTAGTCAAACCATGATGGTCTCTGTCAGCGATTGCCATTCTTTATTCTCATATAATGTTCTGGTTTTGCCAGTAAACGTTGAAAGTTCGTGAAGCGACCGATTGCTGGATAACTGTGTGCCGTTGCCGTTGATCGGCACTTATACGTACTTTCGATGAATGAGCATACGTTTCTCAAACGTGCTGCGTACGTGAACGGTTTGGACAGATTTTAGGTGAAAATTGAAATTTTGCCACGGTGTGACATGTCTTTGAGCGCTTTCTCTTCTCGAATATTTTCCTGCCGAAGATCTGCGATTGTTGCGGTATGTGTACTGTACTGTAGTGATGTATTTTCGTTCTTATGTACAATACACGTTGCGTGTTGCAATTGCAATTGTTCGAGAGATGCACTTCGTTCGTACTTACTATTGCCGAAGATCTTTCTATCTAGTGTATGATATTCCATGCCTTTCAGGCGTCCAGTCTGCTAGATATCCAAGACAATGGATCGAGGATGTTTTCGACAGCGAATGAAGTCAAGGTCCAAACCATGGTATGCTCTCTTCTTCGTTTGCTGGAAAATACTACTTCAATAATACCGTCAGAATTGCTACTTACTAGGTGTATGGTAGGTGGCACCTTCTTCATTGTTTTGTAGCCGTACAAGCTGCACAAGATTGACACAGGTCCGAATGAGGAGGTGGTACTGACTAGAGAAGATGGCTTGCGTTACTACAAGGAGATGCAAATGATTCGACGCATGGAGACCTCCGCCTCCAACCTGTACAAAGAGAAACTGATACGTGGCTTCTGTCATCTGTATTCAGGACAGGTATTCTGCCTATAATGTTTGTTTTGCAGCTTGGAGCGCAATGCGCGTTCGTACATACAGTACGTACTTATGTTCATAACTTCCCTTTGAATATACGAATTGAAGTGAGATTTGTAGGAAGCTGTAGCTACTGGAATGCGAGCAGCCATGACACCAGATGACCACGCGATTACTGCCTATCGATGTCACGGCTGGGCTTTTGTCATGGGTGTACCAGTGAGGGAGATTATTGCCGAGCTGACAGGTAAAGTAATAGTGTGCGTGTACTTGCTGCGTACGTACGTACATGTGTATTCAACATACATGACATGTCGATGGCTATGCACTTATATTTTGGAAACCCAGTGCATAGAAAGTACGTACAGTTTATGCTAAATCGTACATACCTCGCGCGAACTTGTAGGCTATGTCTGCGTTATGCCCAATTCACGAAGAAATGTGGAAGGTTGAGACAGCCATGCCTACATTCTACGCGCAGTCATTCTAAAATCGTAGTAGTCGCGTATTCACCGGTTGCGCTGATAATTTCTGGATGGTCGCGAGCTCAGTGCAATTTTTCACATTTGCACCTTGTAGGAAAGCAAACGGGAAATGTGTTTGGCAAAGGCGGCTCCATGCATATGTATACGAAGAATTTCTACGGCGGCAATGGAATCGTGGGTGCGCAGGTGCCGTTGGGCGCCGGTGTGGCATTGGCCATCAAGTACAATAAGCAGAACGCATTCTGCATCACCCTGTTCGGAGATGGCGCAGCCAATCAGGGTCAAGTATTCGAAGGTTAGCACTTCGCTGCGTGTACTAAGGATGAGACGGAGATGCAGATAGCAAGCAAGCAAACTTTCTTCTCCGCGTTCATAACGTACGATCATAAGATAAAACATGCAATGCATGTAGATGGATACTCAATACTCAGAAGAGTCAACATAATATACAGGGTGTCTCATAATAAACCGTCCACCTTCCCGTGCATGTAACTCTGGAACCACACCATAGATTTCAATTCGGTTTTTTGTATTTTGTAGGCAAGGCTTCAACTGAGATGTGTACAAAATTTTAGCTTCCTAGTCCCAGTTGAAGCTGCTCAAGCACCTTTTTCCTCCAGCGGTCAAAAAAAAGGTTTTTCGAACTGGTAGTGCCGACTTAGGGGTAATTCTGTGCATGATTCATAATAAAAATTAGCCTCGTAATGAAGAAAGATGTCCCAAAATGCTAGGAAATGTGTATCTCATGCATTATCCCCAGTGCCAGCATAGCAAACGCATGAAACAGGGTATCTTGAAAAACTAAAACCGATATTTTCTCCATAGTAAAGGAAAACGTCGATTTTGAGCTTCGAGATTCAAACCGACGTAGTCTCCGAAGTATGTGGACCACATAGTTGAAATTTTGAATACTTACTTGTTGAAGCCTTTGCTACAAAATACAAAAAACCGCATGAAAATCTAAGATGTGGTTCCAGAGTTACATGCACGGAAAGGTGGACGGTTTATTATGAGACACTCTGTATAAGTGCCCAGTGCAGATGAGCCACTCGTTGGCTTCTGTGTTTTGTTTGCAGCTGCGAATATCGCCAAGCTCTGGAATCTCCCGTGTGTGTTTGTGTGCGAAAACAACGGCTACGGTATGGGAACGGCAGTGGAAAGGGCATCCGCATCCACTGATTATTACACCAGAGGAGATTACGTTCCAGGAATCTGGGTATGTGTTGCATCCCTTTTGACGGCTCCAACTTTCGTATTGGAAGGTTGGCGTAAGAGACTGTGCTTCTTGTAGGTTGATGCTATGGATATGATCAGTGTTCGCGAAGCTACTCGCTGGGCTCGCGAATGGTGCGTCAGCGGCAAGGGACCTTTGTTCATGGAGATGGCCACCTATCGCTACCACGGTCATAGTATGAGTGATCCCGGAACAAGGTAAGAAAGGAAGGTACCAATATGCTTGTACGTGTGAAATGCAACTTTGCAATGTAGCCTACTGTACTTGGTTTAGTTACCGCACGAGAGAAGAGATCAAGAATGTGAGAGAGAAGAGAGATCCTATTACTAGTTTCAAGGAGAGGCTGCTGGTGGCAAATTTGGTGACTGAAGATGAGCTGAAAGTGAGAAATAGGCAACATTCTGTGTGTAATAGCCTACCCTACATGCAATAGTAGACTTGAGAGTGAAATGGCGCGCATGGAGTCAGAAACCAAAGCTTTTTGATGATCCTTGTGTAGGAATTAGACAAGACAGCACGTAAGGAAGTGGAGGCGGCGGTGAGTCAAGCATTGGCGGATCCTCTCTTGACTGTGGACGCTATTTATACGGATGTGTATTACGATCAGGTCAAGTCTGGACTGCAGATCAGAGGCGCGCAGCCCGCGCAGTTTATTCAGCCAAAGGTGGACACCACAGCTGAGCTGCTGGGAGGCCAAAAGCCAAACGTAGTCGCAGCTACCGGTTAAAATCAGTTTTATTTTGTGCAGTCACATAGACGGATAGTATATGTACTAGACGAGTGCGTTTGCACTAGGAGTATTTTTGAACAGGTACTGTACATTTCTCTACATAGTTGTCTATCTATACTCTATAGTCTGGCCGGTGCGTCTTAATGTAGTACATACACATGTTTATACGTACATATGTTTGGTATGTAGGTACGGCGAGAATATTGCATATCAGTACAGTGTGTACTTATGAGCATAATATTGCAAATTTGCTATTGGCTTCGAAAGCTGTCTTCAGCCTGAGGATAGAGGGAGTTTTCGTCGTCCTTACTTCCAACTCCATCTGCGACTGCCTAGAACCGAATAATTGGCCACCATGTGTACAGTGCCCGTTCTATTTGAAATGCTTTGTGGCACATCACATCCCATTTGCTTTTACCATTGATGCGCCCATGTCGAAAGCTTCGCAGAGGGAAAGAATTGATATTCCGACCAAAAGAGCGCTAAGGCCCCCGACTTGGGTGAACAGGCGAGATAGCGAGTAAGCGGGCTCTTGATCATAAATCAGTTTGGAGAAATCCTTGAAGAACACCTTCACAGTGGTCAAATCGTCCATTCTCGTGCCAAAATCGAGCCCTCCCCTGCTTTGCAACATATTTATTAGAGTTGCCTGCAAAAGAGACAAGAAGCGATAAAAAGATAAAATGTAATTAGCAAACGCATAATTATCTGGGGAGTGCTGTAGAAGGAGCTAACGTTATGCTTTTCATTGGGCCAGTTGGTCAAGGAGAATCCAAGGTCATATTCTGTTTCCCTGAAAATACATTTCTATTTCTTTGCATACACTCTACGTAAGTTTAGATTGCGTCAAGTGATACCATTTTACCTGCAGGGTGGATAACAGTTGCATGTAGAAGAGCTTGCACATTCAGCAGCACAGCTCTGAAAGAAAAGGTGTATACGTAGGAGTAGGAGGACTACGGAGTGCACGCGCACCGTGGTAGGAAATACGTAATCAGAACTAATGCACAGTTACCATTACCAATGTCGTCTTCTTGAACCCATTTTTGAGCCCATCGTCGTCGTCGCATTCTCCATAGGGCTTGCCCAATCTCAACCGCTCTTTCTATTTACAATAGCCCGACGATACCAAACGCCAAACGGTGATGAATACCGGTTGACTTTTTAGTACTTTGTGTGTCCTACCGTACCTCTGCAATACCCACCAAAACTTCCTTTCCGGTGGGAACGGAAAATCCTTGAATCTCTGGAAAAGGATCAGATCCGAGTGGATGTACAGATACGCGAAATCCGTCGCTCTCCCCAACTCCACCCATATGTTCTTGTCGTTCCGCGTTCAAAATCAGCGCCAAACCTTCAATGAGGTTCCAAGATTGCATGCATACATGGTAATGTACATACATACATATGTACTGTACGTAGTGGTACGGTACGAACAAGTGAGGCAAATGCGTAACAGTACTAGTAGATATGTAGTGTATTGTAGTTGTTTCTGTTACCGTGCAGTGGGCCCAGTTGTGTAACCAGCTTGTTTGCGGTTGGGCCACTGTTGAAAGTGAAGCACTGGCCAAACTGCTTGCTGGTGTACGGCGTGAAGTTTCTGCAAAAGTTATAGAATGCTATATGCCAATCCAGTCCCAGCCCCCAGGGTCCTATGCCTAAGGGCGATGTACAGTAATTTGGAAGGAGGAGAGTTACAATGTGACGTGACAAATGCAAATGTTGCTAAGCAATGCCGGTATTCATTACGTTTCATCGTTGCATAATTTTGCATCATATGAGCAGTAGAGGATGAAGCTGGAGATGTTGTGGCCATTTGTAGATGAGGCCGTCTTCGCCACTTCGTCGCTTACCATCGATCGCGGGGACGCGACGCCATTGCCCACCTAAAAGCGACAGATGCCTGGTGGTGTGTGCGTACAGTACACCGTCCAGCAAGCAAGCAGCATGGTTCCTTCCTGGCTTACCATCGCCGCATTCAACGTTGTAATTTGAGCATTGGTCAGTATCGATTGCTTCAGTGGGTTCAGGTTGCAGACAGTTACCGAAGGAAACAGTGGATTTGCAGTTTTGCTGTTTACGACACTTTTGGCCTCGCATTTGAGATAATCCTGGAATGAGTAGTAAATATAAATAGCTACTAGCTTTCAAACCAAGCTTGCTACATAGGGCTATAGTAAAAGTCAAGTGAAGGAAGAGCTAGTGCCAGCCAGTTTCAAAATTTCGAAAAGCGAATTTCGGAATATTCTGAGATATTTATTTACGTACAATTAGCAGAAACACCAGTAGAACAGCTAATCCCATAAAGGCAGCAGCAAATACCACCAGCCAAAAGATGCGCGCCCATGCATTGTGAGCCCAAGCAAAGCGGCGGAAGCCGTGAGCCGTGCTGACTTTTCCATGGCCAAAAATCGCATCAGAGGCACTGCTAAATCGAGCCATCACGGAAAAGATAGAAAAGCAATAACCTCGGCATTGCTGCTGTTGTTTTTATGCTTTCTCGGCACAGTGCTGAATGCCCCAGGGGACAGTGGTGTCCAAGTTGTATTGTAGTCGCTAGGTAGGCATATTGTCACTTGAGGTCGCAGAAGAAGAAGTAGCTAGCAACGACTGTTACTGCGCTTCGTTTGCTTGGCAATGGCAAATACATGACACGCTGCTGGCATGGAGTCTGGCTGATCCTTCATGAACATGCGGAGGCGGAGGATGGCATCACCATAGTCCCAGATCTAGCGCAGACGTTTTGTAGAGGGTTATGTGCCATTGTTTGCTAATTTTGTATATAATTTGTAGCGAAATGCCGCGGAGCGAGAACCGGTGGTGAGGAGGAGGAGAGAGAGAGGAATCGTTATCGTACATCACAAGACACAAGGTGTTTTGTACATACACGACGGCCTAACGTAAACATGAATTGGACGAAAGAAGGTGATGCTGTTGGTAAGGATTGTTCGAATCAGAAGCCAGGCACCATTTCTGATGGACTAGAAGCTTCTGCTTCACCTGTGTTGAGCTCACATTCTGCTGAGGAGCCGATTTCAAGATTGCAGTACAACGTGAACGCTGAGATATTCGTGCCTTCCCTGCCGCCACATCCACCCAGTTTCAACCCCAACACTGCGCCATTTTGGGGATACGACACTTGTTGGGATGAGTTTGGGACGCCGTATTCACCGACTGCCGTGTCTGCTGCTGTACCGAGTATGAACGGAGTTGTACTCTTTTCGCCAGACCAGAACTGGTCGGCGCCGGGTTTGGTGGCGCGGTTTGAAGATGGGCAGTTCCATTCGCGTAAGTCCAATTGGCAGCAGAGAAAAGGAGCTGCGAAGAAAAGGAACCAGGACGCAAGCTCACAGACTGGTAAAAGTAGTTTAATCTTTGTATGTGTATGTGTTATGTATGTACTGTATTAGTATGTGTAGCTGTATGTACGCGTACACAGCGGAAAAGAGAAGCGCCCACGCTCACTGCTCATTTTGTGCACTTTTTTCTCACTCTCGTGGAAGTGGAACCGTACGCTTGCGCTATGGACTGTAAAACGTCTTCTCTCTCTGGGGTTAGCGGTGAGTGGAGTGACGAATAATGTTTTGATTGATTGCTTCTAGATGGAAGCCAGCTGCTGTCATCGTTGGAGTTTGCTGAGCCGTTGCTGGAGGTAGAAGCTGATTTTCATGCGTCATCCAGCAAAAAGCATGCACTACGGCACGTCAGTACTCATCTGATATCTCGCCACGGTAGGCTTACTATGTTGCAAATGTAAATGTTTTTAAAAGAAGTGTATGTAGATGTACGAAGCATGCATTAGCACTTGTCTCCAGGTGCGTACTCGCAGTGTATTGTATTGTTTAGAACATATTGTAGTGTGTTGTAGGCCTTGTGTTATAGTTCAGTCTTATTTTAGGCGTGCCAGAGCAGATGGGACCATCATACAGTGATATTTTGTTGGGGAAAGCGAAGAAGGCACCTTTCGCTATGTCATATGCCGAGCAGGATAAGCGACATAGTACACTACTGGGAAGTGCGAAAAATACAGCAGCTAAGGCGGAAGTCAAAGAACCTGAGAAGAGTAACAATGGAGGGAACGGTAAAGGGTGTTACTATTTTGATACCCTACTTATGTGCCGTATGACAATAGCTGAGCACCGATGAAAAGAGGGGAAGAAATTTGACCAAACGGGAATCGAACCTGCTACCCTCGGCCAGAACTGTGTGCTTTGGCACACCACCAGGTGCTGAATGGCAATTGTGCAACTACTATTCTTCATGATAAAAGATTGATGTGAGGTGGGATCGGACCATTATTGATTACCTTTACCGTATTTTTGGGTGTATATCCCCCATTGTATATCCCCCCCCCCCAGTGTATAACCCCCATTGGCAAAACATAAATTTTGCCCAGTGTATATCCCTCTCTGGTGTATAACCCCCATGTACTGGAAGGTACCTAGCCTACCTATGTAAGCTGGTCATAAGCTAAGTATAGCTACTCCTACACCAAGCTACTATGCCTATAAGCTTAGTTGAGCATGTCTTGTACTAGAATAACCCTGTTTTGACCGCGATTATGCCCTAAAACACATACTTTTTACCTCAAAAACATGCCTCTACACACCTCTCAAAAACATAAATTTTGCCCAGTTTATATCCCCCCCCATTGTATATCCCCCCCAGTGTATAACCCCCCATCAGACCTCTCGATTTTTGTATAGCCCCATGGGGCTATACACCCAAAAATACGGTATTCTATTCAGTTCCTGGCTTGCTGAAGGCGGCCGATCTGATGCGTTCGGTGGCTGAGCAGCGAGAGCAAGAGCAGAAAACTGCGAAAAAGAAGAAGAATAAGCCGAGTAAAGGCATCAACCTCGCTGACTTCTTTCTCTCTCCGCAACAGGAGCAATCTGCTGCAGCATCCTCGACACACGCTAAGGTACTGTATGCACAGTACACATACCTTATTCTGAAAAGCACAAGTGCTGAAGTATGAATCTGCCCTTTTTAGAGCGTTGCAAGCAAAAAGACGACTGGTGAACAGCAAAGGCAAGAGATTAGCGTCAGGAGCACGAATGCTGTAGGCTATGCACAGAGCCCATATATTCATACGTATATTATCGTACATAAACAACTGTTATTTGTGGCCTAGTGACAAGTGGTAAGTATGTATGTGTAGTAGCTCTTTTGTAGGAGCACTCAAAGAGGCAAGTGGCAACAGGCAACGTTTTGGATGCCAGCGCCCCTGTGTTTCACAAAGGAAAGAGCAGAGAGAATCCGAAGAAGAAGCTGACTACCACGAAAAAGGTTGGTGACAAGCTATTTATAGTCATACGGTCAGAAGGTCTAAGAGGTCTTGCACACTGTGCTGTGCTGTGCACGTACGTTAGTGTCCTAATATACTACATAGGTGATTCTTCGCGAAAGGGCGGAAAAGCAACAGAGTCTTAGTGTGGAAGATACCAAAAGCGACTGTGATGACAACGCCAATACTTCGACGACTGAATTGATCAATATCGCTCCTCCGCACTCGAGAAGATTCAGGGAGTAAGAAACAGCCCCTTCCGTGTAAAAAACGAACCATACGATTACGATTACCAATTCAGTACGCAGCGGGAAGCCGTGTTTGTTTTGTTTAATTTTGCTGGCCGTGCAGGTGATGTGTGTTGTTACACTGAAATTATCTGCTGTATTGTAGGTACTGCACGAATGCGTTGAGCAAGGAGCTGAACGATGCTGTGCTCGCTGTACTGACAGAGCTGGGGAGGTTTCAAGACCGAGTCTACGCGACCAATCCAACCAAAGTGTGTGGCGTTACATTACAACTTTCATCTTCTGCATTTACAGTACTCTCGCCGAAGAATTGGCCATAAGAACAATGCCATGCCATGCCATTCCATAAGAACAATTTGCTTTCAGGCTGCTCAGAAACGACGCCTCGTCTGTGGGTTGAGAGAAGTACGAAAGCTGCTGGAGGTGAAACAAGTTGCTTGCGTTATCTTCGCCCCAGATATTCAGCCTGTCAAAGGAAAAGGCAAGTGCTACACTCTCTCTTATAGAACATATTGAGTAATGCGGGGTAATTCGGGCCTCCCCATCCAATCTCCTACTTCTGTTTCGGTTGGAAAGTAGTCAATGTGCAACACTTTCATCTCTGTCTGTAGCTTGCATGGGTCGCAGTTTCTTTGCTTCGCCTGTCGCCCCTTTGAAGACTAAAGCAGGCCCGTATTTCCCCGGTCCGAATTACCCCGCACAACCTTAGCTATAGTCCGAATGATTTCGCATTCGTAATGAAGGACGGGGTGGGTTTTATTGTGCAGGTGGTTTGGACGATCAGTTGCAGCAAGTCATATCGATGAGTAAGGATCAGTCGGTGCCGTGCGTATTTGCACTGAACCGACACAAACTCGGACGCACGCTGCACAAGCCTTCTCCACTCTCCTGCGTCGCCATACTCAACTATCAGGGTGCCAACCAACAGTACAAGGACATGCTTGAAAAGCTCGCGACGGCACAAACGCAGTACGAGGAAATCATGCGAAGGACCGGTGAAAACGATCAGAACGCGACTAAAACTCCCGATTTGTCTTTCGCTGCGGAAGAAGAGGGATGAAGCTTCACCGAAAATGTTTACTTTTGGAGTACCCCAGCACAAATGTGTCTCAAGTAGTGATTTTTACATAGTATCGGTTTGATGTAATGTTTAGTACCTTTGTGTTCACAAGGTAAATGAGTTTTATGGTTCATCGTCTGTTGGCGGTAGTATTTGCGCTTCAACGGGTGTCGCAGTTCCCGTCAAATGAGTTACATTGAAAATCTATGCTTGTCTATTCGTATTCTTTCTCTTATGTTTTCTAATTTTGCTCAGTGTTGTAGTGTATGGGTGGTGGCGCAGTAATTCTGAGATCTACCTGTGCTCTGCTATTAGCTGCTACTGGCAAGTGTGTCGTCTCCTGGCCATCCGTGTTCACCACAGTGCGCCGCGCTGGGTCTTGTATGGGCGGCAACTGTTTCTCTACTCTCTCAGCAGGCATGAGTTCTGCCGACGCCGTTATCATTCCAGCTTCCGGGAAGCACACTGCGACTGTAAGATAATATATTACACCCTAGGCCTAGATGTACGGTATCTCGAAGAAAGTTATATACAAACTGTATGTAGGAGTTTTGTCACCATAGCATCTGGTCTGTTTTGCAGGTGTTTTTTATGCACGGTTTGGGCGACACTGGTGAGGGCTGGTCGCCCGTCATGCAGATGATCAAGCAACCTCACATCAAATACGTCTGCCCTCATGCGTAATGCACGCATTTGTGTGTACATTTTCTGCTGTAACTTCCCTTGCTAGCTATGTACTGTATGTCCAGTCCCTATCTTGGGCTATCAATAGTCAATTGATACCTCCCTCCATTGTGTATGTTTGCAATTATACCACGACCTGCAACAGTTTCATCATGTGATCTTTGTAGTCCAACGCAAGCAGTGACCCTGAATATGGGTATGCATATGCCATCCTGGTTCGACATCAAGGGTCTTTCGGTGAATGCGGAGCAGGATGAAGCCGGCATCAAAGCCGCCGCCAAGAAAGGTATAAAGAGAAAGCCTGGTTCATTTTCTCGGCTAGTAAATATTGATCGCGTTCTAGTCCAGACGTAGTCCGTCGCCTTTGCGTTGCAGTACATCAGTGGGTGCAAGATGAGGTGAAGGCTGGTATCGACAGTCGTCGCATTGTGTTGGGTGGGTTTTCTCAGGGCGGCGCCCTGGCCCTCTACGCTTCGTTTACCCTTGATCAGCCGCTGGCAGGCATCATTGCATGCAGCTCCTGGCTTCCTCTTCACGATCAGATTCCCGGAGTAAGCAAGTATGTAGTTGTCTATGCCTGTAATTCGAGCGCTACACACGACACGAGTATACAGTGGAATAATGCATCGTGAGATGCAACTGAGGAAAGGTTTCGCACGAACAATTGAGAAAGTTTGAAACTCAAAACTAACAAGACTCGAAGTTCAAATCAAACTCACCCTGCATGTGTTTAGCGCACTATTGATAGTGTGTGTCGTCATGCGCTGTGCGGTACGACAGTATTGTGTGTTTGGTAGGAGAACAAAGTCAATTCGGAAATTCCCGTATATCAAGCGCACGGATCAGCAGATCCACTAGTGGCGCTCACAGTAGGCAAAGTCAGTGGAGATTTGATACGATCATTCAATCCAAATCATACCTTCAAAACGTACCCCAACATGGGACACAGCGCTTGTGATGAGGTGAGCCTCTCATTCTTTGACTACGTATTATACCGTAACCGTACATATACGTGCAGTCACGTATTGGCATACACGGTATATCACTGGTTCGGCTATAACAGTACGTACGTACGTATTATCGCTTTCAGGAAATAAAAGATATGAAGGAGTTCTTACAAAAGATTCTGCCTCCAAGCGACTGAAACCAACTGGAGGGGATGGATGATGTGTTAGCTGCTTCAGTAAGAGCTTGTCATCTGCACCTTCTGACTAGTGGCTTTTGCCACTTTGTATTGCACGAATTGATCATCACTTTGCGTCATGCGAAGAGTCCCTCTCCTCTCTGTGTTGTTTCAAGCTCATCGTATTTATTTTGAACCAGCTTACCGTACTGTGTGTCCTCTGTTTGTACTTCGTGTTATGTACGTTGTACGAGTATGTATACATGTATGTAATTAGCTTATATTGAAGTATCTCGTGCTGTGTTGTTCTCTGTTACGTACGTGGCACGGTTTTGTGTGAGCACAATGTGTTGCCTCTTACGGCGAACTGCAAAAGTGTGGACTATGACATTACCTACTCGATACGGCGAGATTTATTTACGTACCCACTGGCTGTACGTTTTGTTATAAAGCTGCAGAACTCCAGTATCTGTCCACCTATGTACGTAGTATTTTGTCGTGCGTAATCCACTGTAATTGTAGTCCGCAAAGTATATGCGATGGATAGATAAGGTTAGACCGTCAACGAAAAATAAATAAAAACAATGTGCAAACAATCGCGTTTTCATGTGCAAATTTGACAAAACTACTCGTAAAGATACATCAAACAAACAGAGCCAATCAATTTCATTACAATTCCAGTACTACAGGGTCTTCAATTACAACGTCAGTCAAGGGCAGCATTGCAGGGCAATTTGAGGAGGTGAGATCTAAAACGTCCCCCAGCAGGGTGAGAAACACTTTCTTCCTCGAGCTGAGGGGACAGTAGAGTTTCTTCTAGGGGACAGAGGGGAGCAAGGCTGGCTTCTCGCCTTGATGACCAAGATCGAAAATCGGAGAGAGAGAAGGCAGCCAGAAACAATAGGCAGATTAACTCAAGTGGCTGCCCCTGCGTTCGCACGTGAACAGCCTGAGGGTGACCTCTGTTGACATGACCCATGACCGCTGACCAGTCAGAAAAACAGGGCAGGAAGGATATTCTGCGTGGGAAGTCTAGCGGTGTCCTTGCCTTGGGTCTTTGAAAGCAATGGATTTTCTTTTTACTGGCATAGAACGGACGACATCAAAGTAAAAAGAAAAACAGCTGCATGTTTTGTATCACATAGGCAAACACAATGCCAGAGCTTACTTTCAGGGTTTCATGACGAATGGCCAAAAATTTGGGAGTACTGAAAAATTTTGAATTTTACAAACTCTAGTTTTCGGTTTCATAAAACCCCAAATTTAATCTGAAAACAACCTGAAAACTGAAACCGGAAAACAACTCCAAAAATCGGGATTTGAAAAACCTAAAAATTTCTTCTCACCCTCTACCTACATACGCTTGCTGTGGTCGGTCACCAAGGATGTCATAAAATATTTCAGTCTTTGCACATAACTGATGCATACAGTATTTTACTTTCGCCAGCCACCTTCTCTATGCTCCATTCTTTGTTCTTTCATGAGGCGATAGTGTTACAGTAACCCTGTTTGGTTTTTCGGCTTTCATTCATGCACGTACGTACATGTAATGTACTAAACTAAACTAACCATGAGTGGCCGACCACTGTAAACAGAAAAATTTTCGGATCAAAAATATTTCTGAAATTTCCCTCCATTATCTTTGTGAAACATGTGCATAGCCACATGTTTATGTCCGAAAATTTTTCTGTCAGTCCAAGTTGTTGAACAGCCTTTTGTCCTGAAAAATATGGTCTAAAATATCCCATTTACAGTAGGTAGTAGCCTCAGCCTGTGCTGTATGTCGTGAATGAGGGTCGGCGGAGGACCAGTTTTGCTGTTTTCCTCCCTTTTCGCCGCTCCGTGGTCCCTCCCGCTGTTAATCTGCCTATTGTTCTTTCACGCTGTCCATAAAGGAAGGGTAATGTACCGGGAAGCCAGCCTTGCTCCCCTCTGTCCCCTAGAAGAAACTCTACTGTCCCCTCAGCTCGAGGAAGAAAGTGTTTCTCACCCTGCTGGGGGACGTTTAGATCTCACCTCCTCATTTGTATTTCTTGGCCGTTGTCAGAGGGTCTGATGCCTTGTATATGCCTCTTCCCACAATCAACACATCCACTTTGTCTCTGTCGAGAGCTTCCTGTGGAGTGCGATATTGCTGACCCAAAGTGTCTCCCTCATCTGAGATATGGACTCCTGATAATAAATCATACGGGTAGTGGAATCGTAAGTACACTAGGCTCGAGCGAATACAATTACGAGACGTGCCGCGTTCCGTTTGACGATAGCCGAATGGTCGCGTAAGAGACAATAAGGATTTAGATTAGAGGAAACGCCTCACCTGGTGACATGTAAATAAAATGAGGAATATCAGAGCATCTCTCCTGACAAACAAAGCCGCAAACCACATCGGGGTTGTCAGTAGCCAATTTCACCGCTTCTGAAGGAGAAATTATTAATAAAGTAATAGCAGCAACAATGTAAAAAATATTCATCTGATGTACCTTTGGTATATTCCGCTGTGGTCAGAGCACTCTGGAGCTCATTTTAGCTACCAAAATGAGCCCTGTGGCTGAATCCATGCAAGCCTGAATGGAGAAATTCTGTGGTATGCAGTTATGTACTTACATCCTTCCAATATAAGAAAGACCTCTACTGTACATACTAAGTCATTTGGTACCTTTCGAAGACCATCAATAACACCCTGTCCAGGCAGTGCGTGCACAGTCACAAAATCCGCCCATTCAGCAATGCGAAATACTCCATTCACAAACTGAGCAGACACCGTTTGTTCAATGTCAGAGAATTTCCTGCAACACCGCTCACATAGACAACCAACAATGCAAGGACACCTTGAAAAAATAACTGCATCACTGATTCTTCCATAAGCAGAAAGTTGTGATCCTTAGCCAGCAGCCGCAATTCTCGAAGAAATTCGGGGGAAAAGTCGGAGATTGTGTCCACGTGAAGTTTCAACAGGCACAGCTCACTACCCACGCTTCTCACCATCGTAGATAAAAAGTAAAAGTGCTTTCACTATAACCCGAAAGTTAAACGGGTAATTAAGTATTTCCAACATTCAGAAGTTCAGTGGAAGAACGTAGATCAGCGGAGAGACAAAAATATCGGCGATTTTTCGCCAACATAATTTCGAAAAGGCGCTTTGTTTTCGGATGCAAAGTTGAAAGACGACCTCTCTCGGGATAAATTCCAACTGCCGCCATTCACCGTTGGCTCTGCCTAAACAGACGGAAATGGAATATTAGTAGTACATGCCAGCTCAAAATCTAAAAGAGGGGTGCAAAATAACGAACGATGCAGGTACAGGGTACACAAATATAACCTGTGCCTACCATAGGAGCACCATTAGTGAGCGTCGACCCCGCAGCCAGTTGAGTTTTCACCTCTCTGGCTCTCTCTGCAGTATACACATGCGTCTGCACCAAGTGAGCCAGTACCTCGTCCATAGTCAATACACTGCAACACAGCAGGTGCCACACGATATCTAAGTATCTACCTACGTACGAGATGTGCGTGCCCAAAAGAGCCATTATTCAGCAAATAAAGTGCGTAGGTATAGCACACGTGCGTAGTTATTCTTCTACCTGTGAAGCCTGATTCCTGCCTGTACCAGCCGATCATGCGCCCCCTGTTGTCTGTCCATCAGCACTACTGCGTCCGTAACAACCAATCCCAGATCTCTCAACACCTAGTCAGATGATAGTAAGCGAAGTATATCGATCACTGCAACCGTCCGTGATCCTCTACTACCTTCCTTCAATTATGTATGGAAGGTTTTAAGCTTACTTGCACAGTCTCCAAGACACTGCATCCCCTCAGTGACCACATCTTCTACAATCAAGCACCTCTGTCCAGCCTCGAAGCGTCTTTCTACCGTCTTCTTCGTCCCGTAGTCTTTCGCTTCCTTCCTTCGCATTCCATACGCCAGATCATGGTTCAAACAAACACCCTGCAAAATGTGTGTAAAAACCCTGATTGCAAGCAGTGTAGTGTTTTTGTATGTACCTCGCTCTGTGCACGCCGTACATACTACCTATGGTGTAGCTCTAGTCTGAACTGAAGTTCAAGGCATTTGACTTACGTATCGTAGCCAGAGGCAGTGCTGCGTATGGCACGCCACAAATGCAATCAAACTCAATCTTGCTATTCAGGATACATTGCCACAGAGCGTCAATAGAGCATTTCTGAAATCAAACTTAGCAGCAATTCCTGCTTGCGCTATAGCTGGGTGGACGATCAAGAGCGTCTGAGCAATTTTGGCGCTCCGTAGTAATCTTAAGAAAGCAGGCATTTCTTCCCAAAAAAAGCAACCGGCTTTTTTCAACACTATTGCTATTCTTGTTTAGAGAATGTCAGATTAGTTACGGAGCGCCAAAATTCTCAAGCACGCTCTTGATCCGCTAAA
>JASAMW010006382.1:0-26152 GCA_030247985.1 Epsilonema sp. ZAB3_2
CTGTGAGTTGCCTCATTCGATTCAGCGTAAAAAACTACCCTATACCTGTGAAGATGCAGCTGGATTCGAGAAAATTTTTCCTTCCTGCCTGTATTATGCATTTTTCAAATGTGAATAGCTCCATCCAGAAGCCATAAATTTGCATAAAAATGGCACCATGTGAAACTACATATTTCGCTGATATAGTTTGCAAAAAGAAATTTTGAAAAAGTCCATTCCATCATCCTGTGGCTAACCTTAGAAATTAGGGGGACAGCGAAACTTCAGAGGCCTATATCTCAGCACAGAGGTATCGAATTTGCATAAAAGTGGTACCAATGCAATCGCCGAGCCCGATTTAAGGGATACATGGTATCAGCAATAAAATTGTTCAGCCCTTTTTCGGTCTTTAACACATACCAAGATCTGGCGTCATTGTTGGCAACAAGTCGTTCAGCTGTTGTTGGTTTGTTGTCGGTTTGCTGTCTGTTTATAGGCTTTATGGTTGATGGTTGTTGTTGGTTTGTTGTCCGTTCATCAACAAACCCACAACAAAACAACAACACCCATATATTATTCCACTAAACAATTGTTGGTAACAATGACGCCAGATCGCGGTTTGTTGCCAAATGGTTAAGGCGCTCGGCTGGAACTCGAGAGGTCCAGGGTTCGATTCCCTCGGCACATTCGGCAAATTTTCCTTCTCGATTGTGTTAAGCCTAAGCCTAAGCATATTTAAAATTAGACTACTAAATATAAAAAAAAATCCAACTTTAGAGGACATCGATGCTGGCCTAAGCCTAAGCCTAGCCTTAGCCTAAGCTAAGCCAGCTCATCAAGTTGATAATACATGGATGTCATTTTGGCGGAGCCACTTTAAGAGGTCCACACTTTGGTTGTTTGGTTGTTGTATGTATGTTGGTTGTTTGGTTGCCGAACGTAAATGACCAGCAGCCTGCGTTTTCTGTTTCGGTTCTTCACGCCTCGCGATGCACCCAAGTACACCTATATTTTGAGCGCGCACAGGCGCGCTCACAGCCCACATTTTGTTCGCGAGGCGGGCGCGGGCTATAAGAGCGCACTTGGTAGGAGTCCTTGGTACTCACCGTTTCCATCATAAAAAACAAACTGAACCTTGTATACAACACATAGCCAAAAAAGCAAACAGCTGACGTTGTATACGAATATGAACAATATACAGAGTGTCTCATAATAAACCGAACACTTTTCCGTGCATGTAACTCTGTAATCAAAGGTTGGATTTTTATGCGGTTTTTCTCATTTAGTAGCCAAGGCTTCAACTTAGATGTGTACAAAATTTCTACAACGCACTCCTCCACATACTTCGGAAGTTGCGACGGTTCAACTCCTTGAAACTCAAAATCGACGTTTTTCAGTATGGGGAAAAAGTGTGGTCTTAACTTTTCAGGATACCCTGTTCCATCCGTTTGCTATGGTGTGGCACTTGGCAGTATGAATAAAGTACACATTTCCTAGCATTTTGGGACCTCTTTCTTCATTACAAGACTAATTTTATCCTGTACCACGCAAAAGGTTGGAAATCGGCACTACCAGTGGAAAAATCTTTGTTTTTGACCGCCGGAAAATACGTGTTTGAGCACCTTTCACTGTAATCACGAAGCTAAAATTTTGTACACATCTAAGTTGGAAGCCTCCCCTATGAAATACAAAAAACCGAGTCGTATCCCCCCGAACGTGTGGTTCCAGAGTTACATGCACGGAAAGTGTTTGGTTTATTATGAGACACTCTGTATAATAAAAATAAAATAAAAAATATAGCCTATAGGTATAGGCCTCTTTTAGTAATAGCAAAATTGGTAATAGTATCACGAAGGTTCAAGGTTCTTTCACATTGGAGGGAGGACGCTCGGCGTACTACGTCGACGTCCAACGCGACCACGCACTGTGCGGCCACTTACTCTTTGGACGTGCGTCACAAACAGTATTGCTTCGAGATTCAAATACATGGGAGTTTTACTTACAGTGAATTCAAACTTTGTTTAGTAGCCAGCTTTGAAAGTGCGAGTAACAGTTGCATACGACACTACGACGACGCTCGTGGCACTTCTCTTTTTTTCATCCGCATCTGCGAAAATGCGGTTCGATGGCGGAGGAAGAATGGCAATGGTAGTTTCTCTGCCACTCGAGGAATGCCAGCATGACTCGAGCCTGATGCTTGTGGTCGCTGGGTATCCTGTCCAGTAGCTTCTCCACAACGGTCAACTGTGTTTCGTGTGCCTCTGTGGCCGTGTCCGCTTTTTCCTTGTTGTCTGCCGTGTTGCTGGCTTTCAGCTGGTTGGCAGCGGCGTCCATTTCCAGTCGGCGATGCTTCAGTTTGTCTCTTTGCCTCCTGAGCTCTTCGTAGTCAGTGCGCACCCAGCTGGTGAAGTCGCTCGCCAACTCCTCCACCCTCTTCTGGTGCCGTCGATACTCGGCGCCCAGCTGCTGGCAAGCCTCCGCTACCTCCTGCAGAGTCTTCACGTATGGATTAGTAGGGAGAGAGTTTCTGCGAGAGACTCTTCGCCACCCTCGCTATCTTCTCCATCCGGTTGTCGCTCACACTGGTGCTGCCGAAGCTGGTGGCGTAGTTTCGCATCTGGTCAGAGAACTTCTTCAGATTCTCCCTTGTCATGTCCGCCTCCATGCAGCGCGCCTTGAAATCCACACTATACGCCGTCTTCCGTGCCTTCCCCGTTCCCTCGCCGATCCGCTGCTTGATTAGTGTCGCCATTTCTTGCGGCTGTGTAGGGAAGCGGGGTAGGGAAGGGGGAAGCAGCGGCCTAGAACTGACCGCCGGCTGAGAGCCGAAAATGATGAATGGAAGGAAACACGCCGACCGATGAAGACAGCGTCAGCCGTACGCCCACCGCATATCTCCGGTTCCGGTATGAATGAGCCTTCAAACAGAAAGGAACAAAATTAATAAAAATTAATCAGTAAAACAACACACAGCGAGCATTACACGAGTGTGATTTGCATCCAATGAAAAACAACCAACATAAAAATTCAACAACAAAAGTCAATAGTTTTATCCCCTACATTCTTGCATCAAGGTAACGTAACGAATGGTCCAACTCAACATACACTATTACATGATAATCCGCAAGATATGGCACAAACCTTGGCGATTCGTAGCCAATGTTTCGAATGCTCCGATTATAGATCTACATAAACAGGCCACTAAAGCAAAGGTCATTCTTCTATACTTCAGACAAGGACTTGCTTTAGAGTCGCTTGACTAATGTACGCCCGGAAATGATAAGTCGCACGATGAATCGAATGTAATAAGCAGAGCAGGCAAATGTTTGGGCTCAATATTTGCCAAAAATGCAAAGGTTTGCTATCTGCACAAAAAATTCCGACGCTACTTATATGCAAGCCATCTGCGACTCCTCGGTAGAACAAGTAAATGTTGACAAAACAAAACAAAGTAATTCTGTCGGAAACACACATTGTGGCAAAACACGTAGGATTTGTTTGTATGCTGATAGCGAACCGTTGCATCTTTGGGGCAAATTTTCTAGCGCAAGCCTCTTGCCTCTTACTTGATCAGATTCGATTCATAATGGCTCATTCACATCGGAAACATGTGTTTGGCGTGTCCATGGCTCGACACGCGCAAAGGCATGAACAAATAGCCATGAATGCACCGGGTGAACGCAACGCCGAGCGCATTTCCTTCCGATGTGAATGCGTCATGATATCACACCAATTCCGAGTGGACAATAACACTGCTGCAAAACTGTCGCTAGAGTATAGAACAAGCTACTAACTACTTTTGTGTCTACCATTCAATACATACTGCATGCACTGTATATCGCTTTCGCTAGGCGAAACGTGCATTTGGGATACTGCACTTCAAAAACATAGACCTATCCATAAAAACATATCATCATCTCTGAACAGCATCCATCGAAACACTGCACCATCATCACAGTTGATCATCATTCATTCATCTTGCTTGACACACGTACGCGCTTACAAATGCATAGAGCCGCATGGCCAATGTAGCTACCTGCCCGCATGTAGCCAAGTACCATTCAAAGATCAGCTACCCTTTGCTTCTTTCAAAGCCACCATTGGTGCACAGTTCAGCTGTTGCCCAAAAGTGAAATACCATTTCATTTCATAGAAGTTTCATTTGAATCGAAAAAGCTTCTTTAGACTGACACTACTCTTTTTCTTTACTCTGCAATAAAAACCATACATTATCACTTTTGTACTCGACTCAGTTTAACTCACACTCTCTTCCCTTTATATTACGCATGATTCGAGGATCTGGGCAGGCCAAGCACAGTACGTACATAATGCTATACACGTGCACATGGGCTGAACTTACATCTTTCCTGCCTTGTTGTGGAAACCTGACTCCTTTCCCCGTCTTCCTCCTCCTCCTCGCCACTCTGTTCGAGTCCTCGTTTTGCCCATACGTTTCTCTTTCAGTTGGTTCAGATCTATCCTATGGCCTGCGTCGTCTAACCGTTCGCTTCCTCCTCTTTCCCTGCGGCTGGTCCATTACGACCACGGACTGTGAAGCAGTGGCAGGAGGCTCTAGTTGAGTGGTGGAGGCTGATTTAGCAGCCGCTTCTTGCAACCAGAGTTGCGTGCGAAGAAATCCGATGCTGCAGCGTTGCTCTCATCTTGCCGTCTGATGTCCACGTGCACCAGCAACGAGGCCAGCTCCATGGCTCGCTGTAGTCGTTTCGAGTGGAATTGACCGATATCCTGAACACAAGCAAACGCACCCATAAAAGCACATACATAAATGGGCAAGAGCTAGGCAGATGTACATACGTAGTGCAGCACAGCGTACCTACCTACCCATGCGCATGCAGTTGAGGCGCTGGCGTGCGGCTCTGTTGTCCCAGATCTCGTCGACGGAGCGGGGCCGCCCGGCGTGATCGCTGCTGCCACAGGGAGGCGTCGGCTCCCCTCACGTCGAGCAGTGATGCCGTGGGGCGCTTATCCTCTGCCGCTGGTCACCGCGCAGGTGCGGCTTTCATTCTCCACGGAGCAAGGCGATCGAAGTTCTAAATCTAATTTTCCAGGGTGGGTTTTTGAGGTCTGCTGGGGGGGGGTTGTTTTTTTGCATGATTTTCTCGGTTTTGTATGCAGCCGTGCATCTCCTGATTTGTTGCTTCCTGTGGTCGCATCAAGCACGAGGGGGCGTGTTCACTTTTCCGTGTTTCTCCCCCCGCACTACTGAAAAGATGTGTTGAGCGCTGATGTGGGAGAATATGGGAGATTGTTGTGTGATGGCTCGTATTCGCCGAAGAGCGCGCTGCGCATTGTCGGAGCTCTCACTCGCGTCTACTGTCAGGCTGTGCCATTTACCAAGACAGTAAGCAGCCGGGCTCTCAGCCGTGGCGACGACCTTAGTATGGGTATGTAGTATGTACGTAGCTGTTCACAATTCTGTTTGGAGATACCGGGTACTTTACGAGATGTGCAGCTTTAGCGAAGCGATGCCGCGTCTTATTGATAGAGGCAGACAGACAGAATCAATGCTTTGCGTGTGATTGTGCGAGACCTGGAAAAACGGTTTCATACTTATTGGCAGGCCTGTCAAGTTCAATTTGCATCACTGTCGCGTGTATATCCGCAAGGGACGAGAGTCGCTCCACAACTTCAATCTATGCCATGGGACGCTGGGTGCCACATGGGGCGCTCAACTATCACTGGAGGTAGGCAGGCACGGATCCTGAGGACCATATACAGAACATCCTGGGATGTCACAATGCATTTACAATAGGGATGTTGTACAGTAGTGCGTGCCAGACATTCATTCATGGTTGTGTAGAAGGCCATGCAGCTGACTGTGGCAGATTTTTGGCTACGGCGGATGCGGTTACGTGTGAAGCCTGGTTTATGCGCTCTCTACTCCTGCTGGAACGATACGCGCATCACCCGCACCCCACCAGAGACTGCAGCACTGCCGACAGCTTGCTCGATAGAGAGCAGGAATATTCCTGGTAGTGATAGTATTTTTTTCGCAAACACAACGAGCCAATTCAAAGGGATGAATGACTGGGTTTCAGGTGATTGCTGGTCGACATTTGTCTCGGCTGAGGGATAAAGCGCGCAGTGGCATCGTCAGTCCGTGCGTAGAGATTGAAGTTCTGGGGATGCCGCAAGACACGCAATCCGCCAAGACTAGAACTGTCTGTAAGGCTCCTTGACTCACCATCTCTTCTCGTAATGTATGCCACGCAACGCAGTATTGTGCGGGGTGATTCTGGCCACCACTGCTTCATGTTCCTTTAGCAGGCAGGCGCAGAGAACTATACAATCTTCAGACAAGTGAAAGTGCAGGAATAATTTCGGAACACATTCACTACTTTCCAACCTGCCAGTAGGATATAGTTAGTTGGGGTTGGCCCAAATTACTCCGCACTACTTACTTGTACGTTGTACCACTCATGGACCGCTGCATGTTACTAAACTACGCTTATGGACACGACACTTCACTGACGCCTAGACTAAGTGCGGCTTAGTTTGCACGCAACAGCATACTGAGCATCAAGTTTTAGTCCCATTTCGCACCATATTGTGTGATTTTGTCCAACAACAAGCAATGATATGCATTATGGAGTACTTATGACAGTGAACACAACGTGTTCTTGGCATTTCATAGCAGATACAGAGTTCTAGACCAATTGAAAACACTGGATAGAAAGCACTGATACTGAGTACAGGCCAGAAAGGATTGGCGATCAAGTAAAAAGACGGACGATCGAGTAGGCAAAGTAAAAATAGCAGATCAATTGATGACAACATTTTTATAAAAATCAGTAGGTGAAAGCAAAAAAGATAGAGGTTTGTGTACATATGTATGTATACACAACCCTACATATGGCTGTTCTACTATTCCTGCAATTGTGTATGTGGAAGAAGGTTTCATGACATCTTTCTTGCAATTTTTTCATTTGGGAGCCCACAAGTAAACACGGGAAAAGTTTGAAACACTTGCCCCTCTTCTGATGCTTTTGATTGCTGTACTCTACTAGTGAAAGCAACAAATGCAGTGATTGTATGTCAATTCTGGCTGCTAATTAGCAATAAATCCGAAGAAAATTCACTTGGCAAAAAAGTACAACCCCTCCTTCCTCAGCAGACCTGCAAAAAACCCAACCCTTGGTGTAAAATTTTTGAGATTTTTAGAACTTTTCGATTTTCGTCCTATGCTTCACGTGTTGAAGAATGGAATCTAAGCCGCACCTGGTCTGGCCGTTTGATGTTATGCGCAAAATGACGGGTCCATATTGAAGGATTTGTTAATTTAGCTGTCCATGTACCACTGGCATACACTTGTGCTTTTACGGACGTTATGAGTGATGTTGTAGCTTCGGACGGCCTTCACCCATGTTGGGGTCAGCAGCTGGAGTTCAATATTTCGTGTCCTGAGGCGGCTCTCATACGCTTCCACGTTTTCGACGGAGATTTCATGGGGACAACAGTTGAGCCGTTCATCGGCCAAGCTGTCTTTCCCCTCAACTGCATGCGCATGGGTAGGTAGGTACGCTGTGCTGCACTACGTATGTACATCTGCCTAGCTCTTGCCCATTTATGTATGTGCTTTTATGGGTGCGTTTGCTTGTGTTCAGGATATCGGTCAATTCCACTTCGAAACGACTACAGCGAGCCATTGGAGCTGGCCTCGTTGCTGGTGCACGTGGACATCAGACGGCAAGATGAGAGCAACGCTGCAGCATCGGATTTTCTTCGCACGCAACTCTGGTTGCAAGAAGCGGCTGCTAAATCAGCCTCCACCACTCAACTAGAGCCTCCTGCCACTGCTTCACAGTCCGTGGTCGTTAATGGACCAGCCGCAGGGAAAGAGGAGGAAGCGAACGGTTTAGACGACGCAGGCCATAGGATAGATCTGAACCAACTTGAAAGAGAAACGTATGGGCAAAACGAGGACTCGAACAGAGTGGCGGAGGAGGAGGAGGAAGACGGGGAAAGGAGTCAGGTTTCCACAACAAGGCAGGAAAGATTGTAAGTTCAGCCCATGTGCACGTGTATAGCATTATGTACGTACTGTGCTTGGCCTGCCCAGATCCTCGAATCATGCGTAATATAAAGGAAGAGAGTGTGTGAGTTAAACTGAGTCGAGTACAAAAGTGATAATGTATGGTTTTTATTGCAGAGTAAAGAAAAAGAGTAGTGTCAGTCTAAAGAAGCTTTTTCGATTCAAATGAAACTTCTATGAAATGAAATGGTATTTCACTTTTGGGCAACAGCTGAACTGTGCACCAATGGTGGCTTTGAAAGAAGCAAAGGGTAGCTGATCTTTGAATGGTACTTGGCTACATGCGGGCAGGTAGCTACATTGGCCATGCGGCTCTATGCATTTGTAAGCGCGTACGTGTGTCAAGCAAGATGAATGAATGATGATCAACTGTGATGATGGTGCAGTGTTTCGATGGATGCTGTTCAGAGATGATGATATGTTTTTATGGATAGGTCTATGTTTTTGAAGTGCAGTATCCCAAATGCACGTTTCGCCTAGCGAAAGCGATATACAGTGCATGCAGTATGTATTGAATGGTAGACACAAAAGTAGTTAGTAGCTTGTTCTATACTCTAGCGACAGTTTTGCAGCAGTGTTATTGTCCACTCGGAATTGGTGTGATATCATGACGCATTCACATCGGAAGGAAATGCGCTCGGCGTTGCGTTCACCCGGTGCATTCATGGCTATTTGTTCATGCCTTTGCGCGTGTCGAGCCATGGACACGCCAAACACATGTTTCCGATGTGAATGAGCCATTATGAATCGAATCTGATCAAGTAAGAGGCAAGAGGCTTGCGCTAGAAAATTTGCCCCAAAGATGCAACGGTTCGCTATCAGCATACAAACAAATCCTACGTGTTTTGCCACAATGTGTGTTTCCGACAGAATTACTTTGTTTTGTTTTGTCAACATTTACTTGTTCTACCGAGGAGTCGCAGATGGCTTGCATATAAGTAGCGTCGGAATTTTTTGTGCAGATAGCAAACCTTTGCATTTTTGGCAAATATTGAGCCCAAACATTTGCCTGCTCTGCTTATTACATTCGATTCATCGTGCGACTTATCATTTCCGGGCGTACATTAGTCAAGCGACTCTAAAGCAAGTCCTTGTCTGAAGTATAGAAGAATGACCTTTGCTTTAGTGGCCTGTTTATGTAGATCTATAATCGGAGCATTCGAAACATTGGCTACGAATCGCCAAGGTTTGTGCCATATCTTGCGGATTATCATGTAATAGTGTATGTTGAGTTGGACCATTCGTTACGTTACCTTGATGCAAGAATGTAGGGGATAAAACTATTGACTTTTGTTGTTGAATTTTTATGTTGGTTGTTTTTCATTGGATGCAAATCACACTCGTGTAATGCTCGCTGTGTGTTGTTTTACTGATTAATTTTTATTAATTTTGTTCCTTTCTGTTTGAAGGCTCATTCATACCGGAACCGGAGATATGCGGTGGGCGTACGGCTGACGCTGTCTTCATCGGTCGGCGTGTTTCCTTCCATTCATCATTTTCGGCTCTCAGCCGGCGGTCAGTTCTAGGCCGCTGCTTCCCCTTCCCTACCCCGCTTCCCTACACAGCCGCAAGAAATGGCGACACTAATCAAGCAGCGGATCGGCGAGGGAACGGGGAAGGCACGGAAGACGGCGTATAGTGTGGATTTCAAGGCGCGCTGCATGGAGGCGGACATGACAAGGGAGAATCTGAAGAAGTTCTCTGACCAGATGCGAAACTACGCCACCAGCTTCGGCAGCACCAGTGTGAGCGACAACCGGATGGAGAAGATAGCGAGGGTGGCGAAGAGTCTCTCGCAGAAACTCTCCCCTACTAATCCATACGTGAAGACTCTGCAGGAGGTAGCGGAGGCTTGCCAGCAGCTGGGCGCCGAGTATCGACGGCACCAGAAGAGGGTGGAGGAGTTGGCGAGCGACTTCACCAGCTGGGTGCGCACTGACTACGAAGAGCTCAGGAGGCAAAGAGACAAACTGAAGCATCGCCGACTGGAAATGGACGCCGCTGCCAACCAGCTGAAAGCCAGCAACACGGCAGACAACAAGGAAAAAGCGGACACGGCCACAGAGGCACACGAAACACAGTTGACCGTTGTGGAGAAGCTACTGGACAGGATACCCAGCGACCACAAGCATCAGGCTCGAGTCATGCTGGCATTCCTCGAGTGGCAGAGAAACTACCATTGCCATTCTTCCTCCGCCATCGAACCACATCTTCGCAGATGCGGATGAAAAAAAGAGAAGTGCCACGAGCGTCGTCGTAGTGTCGTATGCAACTGTTACTCGCACTTTCACAGCTGGCTACTAAACAAAGTTTGAATTCACTGTAAGTAAAACTCCCATGTATTTGAATCTCGAAGCAATACTGTTTGTGACGCACGTCCAAAGAGTAAGTGGCCGCACAGTGCGTGGTCGCGTTGGACGTCGACGTAGTACGCCGAGCGTCCTCCCTCCAATGTGAAAGAACCTTGAACCTTCGTGATACTATTACCAATTTTGCTATTACTAAAAGAGGCCTATACCTATAGGCTATATTTTTTATTTTATTTTTATTATACAGGGTGTCTCATAATAAACCGAACACTTTTCCGTGCATGTAACTCTGGAACCACACGTTAGATTTTCATTCGGTTTTTTGTATTTAGTAGCCAAGGCTTCAACTTAGATGTGTACAAAATTTTAGCTTCGTAGACCCAGTGAAAGGTGCTCAAACACCGTCTTTCTCCGGCGGTCAAAAACGAGGGTTTTTCGCACTGGTAGTGCCGATTTAGGGGGTCTTTTGTGCATGGTCCAGGATAAAATTAGTCTTGTAATAAAAAAAAGAGGTCCCAAAATGCTAGGAAATGTGTATTTTATGCATTATCCCCAGTGCCACCATAGCAAACGGATGGAACAGGGTATCCTGAAAAGTTAAGACCACACTTTTTCCCCATACTGAAGAAAAACGTCGATTTTGAGTTTCGAGATTCAAACCGTCGCAACTTCCGAAGTATGTGGAGAAAATAGTTGAAATTTTGTACACATCTAAGTTGAAGCCTTGGCTACTAAATACAAAAAACCGCATAAAAATCCAACCTTTGATTCCAGAGTTACATGCACGGAAAAGTGTTCGGTTTATTATGAGACACTCTGTATATTGTTCAATATTCGTATACAACGTCAGCTGTTTGCTTTTTTGGCTATGTGTTGTATACAAGGTTCAGTTTGTTTTTTATGATGGAAACGGTGAGTACCAAGGACTCCTACCAAGTGCGCTCTTATAGCCCGCGCCCGCCTCGCGAACAAAATGTGGGCTGTGAGCGCGCCTGTGCGCGCTCAAAATATAGGTGTACTTGGGTGCATCGCGAGGCGTGAAGAACCGAAACAGAAACGCAGGCTGCTCGGTCATTTACGTTCGGCAACCAAACAACCAACATACATACAACAACCAAACAACCAAAAGTGTGGACCTCTTGAAAGTGGCTCCGCCAAAATGACATCCATGTATTATCAACTTGATGAGCTGGCTTAGCTTAGGCTAAGGCTAGGCTTAGGCTTAGGCCAGCATCGATGTCCTCTAAAGTTGGATTTTTTTTTATATTTAGTAAGTTGAATTTTAAAATATGCTTAGGCTTAGGCTTAACACAATCGAGAAGGAAAATTTGCCGAATGTGCCAGGGAATCGAACCCTGGACCTCTCGAGTTCCAGCCGAGCGCCTTAACCATTTGGCAACAAACCGCGATCTGGCGTCATTGTTACCAACAATTGTTTAGTGGAATAATATATGGGTGTTGTTGTTTTGTTGTGGGTTTGTTGATGAACGGACAACAAACCAACAACAACCATCAACCATAAAGCCTATAAACAGACAGCAAACCGACAACAAACCAACAACAGCTGAACTACTTGTTGCCAACAATGACGCCAGATCTTGGTATGTGTTAAAGACCGAAAAAGGGCTGAACAATTTTATTGCTGATACCATGTATCCCTTAATCGGCGCGTCGGCGATTGCATTGGTACCACTTTTTCTCCAAATTCGATACCTCTGTGCTGAGATATAGGCCTCTGAAGTTTCGCTGTCCCCCTAATTTCTAAGGTTAGCCACAGGATGATGGAATGGACTTTTTCAAAATTTCTTTTTGCAAACTATATCAGCGAAATATGTAGTTTCACATGGTGCCATTTTTATGCAAATTTATGGCTTCTGGATGGAGCTATTCTCATTTGAAAAATGCATAATACAGGCAGGAAGGAAAAATTTTCTCAAATCAGCTCATCTTCACAGGTATAGGGTAGTTTTTTAAATCACTGAATCGCATGAGGCACCTACACAGTACGCTAAAGTTAACCCTTCGCGAGTTTGTAGTACCAAATATAAAAAACTACTTATAAAACTGCACTATTTTGGTTGTTTGGTTGTTGTATGTATGTTGGTTGTTTGGTTGCCGAACGTAAATGACCGAGCACCTGCGTTTACTGTTTCGGTTCTTCACGCCTCGCGATGCACCCAAGTACACCTATATTTTAGACGCGCACAGGCGCGCTCACAGCCCACATTTTGTTCGCGAGGCGGGCGCGGGCTTGAGACCGCACTTGGTAGGAGTCCTTGGTACTCACCGTTTCCATCATAAAAAACAAACTGAACCTTGTATACAACACATAGCCAAAAAAGCAAACAGCTGACGTTGTATACGAATATTGAACAATATACAGAGTGTCTCATAATAAACCGAACACTTTCCGTGCATGTAACTCTGGAATCAAAGGTTGGATTTTTATGCGGTTTTTTGTATTTAGGAGCCAAGGCTTCAGTACTGATGTGTACAAAATTTCAACTATTTTCTCCACATACTTCGGAAGTTGCGACGGTTTGAATCTCGAAACTCAAAATCGACGTTTTTCTTCAGGTGGGGAAAAGTGGTGGCTTTAAGCTTTCAGGATCCCTGTTCCATCCTTTCTCTACGGTGCACTCGGTTATGCGTAAATCACATTCCTAGCATTTTGGACCTCTTTTTCAGCTTTTTTCCTCCTCCCCCCTTATCCACTACCAGTCAAAAACCCCACGGAGAAAGACGTGGAGCACTCACAGAGATTTCAACTCAATTTTTCCACATGTGGAGCCTTGCACTAAACCCACAAAAATCCGTGAATCCTTATTGATTTCCAGAGTCACATGCACGAAAAATGTTCGGTTTATATATGAGACACTCTGTATATTGTTCAATATTCGTATACAACGTCAGCTGTTTGCTTTTTTGGCTATGTGTTGTATACAAGGTTCAGTTTGTTTTTATGATGGAAACGGTGAGTACCAAGTCTCCTACCAAGTGCGCTCTTATAGCCCGCGCCCGCCTCGCGAACAAAATGTGGCTGTGAGCGCGCCTGTGCGCGCTCAAAATATAGGTGTACTTGGGTGCATCGCGAGGCGTGAAGAACCGAAACAGAAACGCAGGCTGCTCGGTCATTTACGTTCGGCAACCAAACAACCAACATACATACAACAACCAAACAACCAAAAGTGTGGACCTCTTGAAAGTGGTCCCCCAACCTCCACCAAAATGGCATCCATGTATTATCAACTTGATGAGCTGGCTTAGCTTAGGCTAAGGTAGGCTTAGGCTTAGGCCAGCATCGATGTCCTCTAAAGTTGGATTTTTTTTTATATTTTAGTAAGTTGAATTTTTAAAATATGCTTAGGCTTAGGCTTAACACAATCGAGAAGGAAAATTTGCCGAATGTGCCAGGGAATCGAACCCTGGACCTCTCGAGTTCCAGCCGAGCGCCTTAACCATTTGGCAACAAACCGCGATCTGGCGTCATTGTTACCAACAATTGCTTTAGTGGAATAATATATGGGTGTTGTTGTTTTGCTCTGTGGGTTTGTTGATGAACGACAACAAACCAACAACAACCATCAACCATAAAGCCTATAAACAGACAGCAAACCGACAACAAACCGACAACAGCTGAACGAGTTGTTACCAACAATGAGGCCAAGTCGCGGTATGTGTTAAAGACCGAAAAAGGGCTGAACAATTTTATTGCTGATACCATGTATCCCTTAAATCGGGCTCGGCGATTGCATTGGTACCACTTTTATGCAAATTCGATACCTCTGTGCTGAGATATAGGCCTCTGAAGTTTCGCTGTCCCCCTAATTTCTAAGGTTAGCCACAGGATGATGGAATGGACTTTTTCAAAATTTCTTTTTGCAAACTATATCAGCGAAATATGTAGTTTCACATGGTGCCATTTTTATGCAAATTTATGGCTTCTGGATGGAGCTATTCACATTTGAAAAATGCATAATACAGGCAGGAAGGAAAAATTTTTCTCAAATCAGCTCATCTTCACAGGTATAGGGTAGTTTTTTACGCTGAATCGAATGAGGCAACTCACAGTACGCTAAAGTTAACCCTTCGCGAGTTATAACGCAAAAAATGTAAAAAATTACTTATAAAACTGCACTATTTTGCATTTTACCATGTGAATTAGGCATTAATCATGATATACTAGTAAATGATTGATAGAGCATCTCAGACATATCAAAATGGTACACTGTACGGCTATGAAAAAAACGTGCATCAGAAGCTATTTGCCACTAAAAAGGCCACTAACTTTTCACATTTTATGCGTTATAACTCGCGAAGGGTTAACTTTAGCGCACTGTGAGTTGCCTCATTCGATTCAGCGTAAAAAACTACCCTATACCTGTGAAGATGAGCTGATTTGAGAAAAATTTTTCCTTCCTGCCTGTATTATGCATTTTTCAAATGTTAATAGCTCCATCCAGAAGCCATAAATTTGCATAAAAATGGCACCATGTGAAACTACATATTTCGCTGATATAGTTTGCAAAAAGAAATTTTGAAAAAGTCCATTCCATCATCCTGTGGCTAACCTTAGAAATTAGGGGGACAGCGAAACTTCAGAGGCCTATATCTCAGCATAGAGGTATCGAATTTGCATAAAAGTGGTACCAATGCAATCGCCGAGCCCGATTTAAGGGATACATGGTATCAGCAATAAAATTGTTCAGCCCTTTTTCGGTCTTTAAGCCTAATGCTAAGTACAGGGTGTTTCATAATATACTCTCCGGACGTTTGTTTATCTCTCCATAAATTCCAACTTTAGAGGACATCGATGCTGGCCTAAGCCTCAGCCTTAGCCTCAGCTAAGCCAGCTCATCAAGTGGATAATACATATATGTCATTTTGGCGGAGCCACTTTCAAGAGGTCCACACTTTTGGTTGTTTGTTTGTTGGTTGTTTGGTTGCCGAACGTAAATTACCGGCTGCTCGTCCGTGTCCGTAGAAGAAAACAACGGGGAGAACGAGAAGGCGAAATGCAAAAGAAGCAGAAGATGCTGAGGATGAGGGGAATTTTGGCCTGATTGAGTAGGATCATCAGTGCTGGAGGGAATTTGAATGATTGATGGGGAAGTGGTCGATCCGAAGGAGAAAGCAGCAGCAGGCGGGATGACGGTGAACGGGTCAGAGTGGGAGCCCAGTTCGGTGGAGATTCAGCAAGTACTGGAACTGCTGAAACAGTCGCAATCCCCAGACAATCAGACGCAACGACATGTACAGCAGGTAGGTAAAGCTACTGTATTGTTCCCTACACGATCAAGACCGAGTTTTGCTGTACATTTGCATGAACATCTTTATTTAGGGATTTGCAACATTCAATATATGATCGAAGTCCATACTTCAGACCTGGCCCTAACTGTGGACTTCTGCGCCTTCATTCAGTACTAGATCCTGGATCGGCGTAATATACAGAGTGTCTCATAATAAACCGAACACTTTTCCGTGCATGTAACTCTGGAATTAAAGGTTGGATTTTTATGCGGTTTTTTGTATTTAGTAGCCAAGGCTTCAACTTAGATGTGTACAAAATTTCAACTATTTTCTCCACATAATTCGGAAGTTGCGACGGTTTGAATCTCGAAACTCAAAATCAACGTTTTTCTTCAGTATGGGGAAAAAGTGTGGTCTTAACTTTTCAAGATACCCTGTTCCATCCGTTTGCTATGGTGGCACTGAGGATAATGCATAAGATACACATTTCCTAGCATTTTGGGACCTCTTTTTTTATTACAAGACTAATTTTATCCTGGACCATGCACAAAAGACCCCCTAAATCGGCACTACCAGTGCGAAAAACCCTCGTTTTTGACCGCCGGAGAAAGACGGTGTTTGAGTACCTTCCACTGGGTCTACGAAGCTAAAATTTTGTACACATCTAAGTTGAAGCCTTGGCTACTAAATACAAAAAACCGAATGAAAATCTAACGTGTGGTTCCAGAGTTACATGCACGGAAAAGTGTTCGGTTTATTATGAGACACCCTGTAGAATTACGCTTTTTTGCTGCAGATACTCGCAATTCTCAGGACCTGACCTAGTACTGAAGGCGCAGAAGTCCACAATTAGGACCAAGTCTATTTGTAGGAAAAATGCAGAACTTGCACATGTTTTGCAAAAAATTTTGCGTTTGCACCAGATTCCGCAACCTCGGTGTTGATTGTTTCCCCCAGCTTAGCTATTATTCACGAGTTTCGCTAAGCGCGAGTGCTGGGTCGCGAAATGACCTCTGAGTCTGAATAACCATGAATTTCAGTGCAACATTTGATCGGCATCGCGGTCGACGTCGATTAGGCAGATGGGAAGAAAAAGAATGCTTGCGGAGAATAAACGACGTCGACCGCGGCGCCGATCAAATGTTGCACTGAAAGTCGCGGTTAACCCCTCCATAATCTCTGATGGCCGCCTGGCCGCATACACATCTCTTGCGGCCACCCTGCGGCCGTAGCTGCCCATAGTCGTGGGGTGGCTGTGGCCAGAAAACAGTGGCCATAGCCGTAGCCGGGGTGGCCAGGCGGCCATCTGCGATTATGGAGGTGCTTGATTTGAGTGGTCAGCTCGCGACCCAGCACTCGCGCTTTCCGAAACGCGTGCATAGTTGGGCCCATATTTCACGTTTATACTCGCATATTATCCACGGTTAGGTTGGTTTGTGTGTAGATACATACATGTTTACGTACGCATAATTGATTTTGCAGAAATTGGACGAGCTGAACAAGAATCCAATCTTTTGCAACTACTTGGTCTTTATTCTATCGCAACTCACCGATCAAGGTTGCAGTTTTATTACCACACATAATAGCTTCATGCTTGCCGCTGTGCTGTGCATTGCTCTTACTCTCGTGGTGTGGACTCGGAAAATAGTGTGCGTTCATAAGTATTTCTAGATGATGCGACGCGTTCGCTAAGTGGCCTTATTCTGAAGAACACGATACGCAACTTTTGGGAGACGTATCCCACGGATGTGCGGAGCTACATACGTCGAGAATGCCTGAAAGCGACCGGCGACAGTTCTGCCCTCATTCGGGCGACTGTAGGCATAATAGTGACGAATATTGTGCTGCGAGAAGGCGTCGGCTCCTGGCCGGAGTTGCTTCCTTCCCTCTGTCAAATGATCGACTCCGCAGATCACAATCTTTGCGAGGTCATAGTCCTTTTCTTTGCAGTTTTTTGCACTATTCGTCTTATCGTCTGACACGATAGTACGACGCGCTTTCTCATCCCTCCCCCAGAATAGCGCGTGCTGTATTTACCACTGTCTTTTATGCATTTGTTGTAAAGTGCTTATGAGAAATACTCAAATGTGAAGGAGAAGATCATCTTTCTTCGTTCTTTCACCTGTCCTTGTTCCTGTTTTATTTTTCCTCTCTTCGTTTTCTTTTCTTTTGCAAAATTTGCGCATGTTAAAGCGAAGGTAAATACTGCATGCGCTCTTCTGGGGGAGGGTTGAGAAAGTGCGTTGTACTATCGTGTAAGACGACATAGAGCTCTTGCGGCTCCCGCAACTTCAATTCCGGTTCTCGTCAACTGTACATAAGATTGTCTGCATTTTTCTCTGTTATGTTTATAGGGCGCTTTTGGTGCATTGCAAAAGATCTGCGAAGATTCGGCCGACTCTTTAGCCGCAGACGAAACAACGAGGCCACTGGACACTCTAATTCCCAAATTTCTGACCTTCTTCAAGCATCCACACCCAAAAATCAGGTAGCACATAGTCATTTGCTGGATAGAGATCGATGAGATCCCACCCGCTGCAGCTGAACGTTTTGTGCTGAATGCATGGTTCCAATTTCGCGAGAAGGAGAAGGAAATTGTATTGTACTTATGTTGCACACGACGGTCAGCGGACGTCACGTGGACCTTATAGAACCAGCAACCGACTAGAGATGTACATGCCATATTCTATGAAATAAGGCAGAGTTACATGATGGGAGATACTCTATTACAACGGATCTATTATTCATGCTTGATCATGTCTTGCTTTTTGTTCTTTTCTCTGTGTATAGATCCTTGGCGGTGAATTGTGTCAACTCTTTCTTAATGGTGCAATCTGAATCTCTGAATAAATATATGGACGACTTTCTGGCTCAACTCTTCGCTTTGGCTAATGACACAGACCAAGTCGGTTACCAATGCAGTTGCTCGGTTTATCGACTGATTGCAGTAAGTTGCATGAGAGACAGTGGTATGTTGTATTTCAGGATGTGCAACGGCAATTGTGTCGTGCTCTCACTCTCCTGCTTGACTCACACATGGACAGATTGGCACCTCAGCTTCCAAACATTGTGGAGTTTATGATCATGCGAACGCAGGTATTGGCTTACATCGTTATGCATTGCTGGCCAGAGACTAGGAATTTATTTACCTGTTGCTGCGTCCATGTGTACTGGATGTGTATTCCTGCACGCGGACGCACCATGCGCACAAACTCTTCGTCTTTTGTTTTTTCTAATGCACTAACTTTGTTTTTGTGTGATAGGATTCTGACGAGATGACGGCATTGGAAGCTTGTGAGTTTTGGTTGGCTTTGGCTGAGCAGCCACAGATCTGTCAAGCTGCCTTGACCAATCACCTCTCAAAGCTCATCCCAATCTTAGTGCGCTCCATGAAGTATTCCGAAGTCGACATCATCATGCTCAAGGTGAGTGACAGTGGGGTGCAATGCGGGAGTGACAGCAGCATACATGTTTCTTATGTTGACATGTACATGTTTCTTATGTTGATCAACAATCTACAGTACAATGGTTGGTGGTTGTCTGCTTCTCTAAACTTAGGCCCGCGTACCAGAATTACGTTCTTATCCGTGGTACCGTACTAGGATGGATCAAATGAGCGCGTTGGCTGTCTTGCTTTTAGGGTGATATTGAAGATGATGCAATGGTACCAGATCGAGCAGAGGATATCAAGCCCCGCTTTCATCGCGCAAAAACACACGTTCTCCAGTCGCGAAACCCCTCCAAGGATGAGAATGAAGTAAGAATGAATGAATGAAGTCTGGCTGATGATGTCGCACCGTCCAGATGTGTGGCTGCATGCGTATGATGAAGTACGGATAATTGCTAGCTCAGTGAGTAGTGACTACTGGATGGTGTGTTGTTTGTGTTTGTGGGTGAAGAATGACGAGAGCGATGACGAAGATGACGGCGTGGATGACGATTCCATGACCGAGTGGAATCTAAGTTAGTACAGAAACAGCCGCATGTCCATACTGTGTAGTGTGTACTTATGTATGTGCATAGATGTATACTATAGGGTAGCGTGGGGCAAAACCGTCCATGGGAGAAAATCCGCCCACCTATAGCGCTTTTACCCCCATCAGGTTTAGGTTGTCAAGTTATGGCTAGGAACGAAGAAACAGATGCAGAAGTTTCTCGAGATACATTTTCGAGAGCCATGTCTTGAATGAGGGTAAAAGCACCATAGGTGGGCGGATTTGCCCCATGGGCGGTTTTGCCGCGCGCTACCCTGTATGAGCTGTGTGTCTTTGCTTGTGCAGGGAAGTGTGCAGCTGCTTCTTTGGATGTGCTCTCGAATATATTCCACGACGATTTGCTCCAGATCTTGTTGCCCATCCTCAAAGAAACGCTGTTTCATCAAGAGTGGGAGGTATACATACGGTGTTGCTTGAATGCTACCCGCGCACACGTCGTATAAATAATCCATTGATTGATCAGGTGAAAGAGAGCGGGATACTGGCATTGGGCGCAGTGGCAGAGGGTTCTATGACGGGTATTACGCAGCATCTGCCTGAACTCATCCCTTACTTGATCACGTGTCTGAGAGATCGCAAGGGACTCGTTCGTTCCATCACCTGTTGGACACTGTCCAGATACTGTCACTGGGTCGTACAGCAGCCTCACGAACAGTATTTCAAGCCACTCATGACTGAAGTACTAATATCTATACCGTTCCTCTACCAGTGTACGTACAATACAGTATGTACTGCGCCTAGTACACGTACGTACTACTACAACATTACTATGCTATTATCGCTGTGCGCATACTGTATGGGTATTTGTGTCTTATCAAGTACTAGGCAGGGTGTTGTTTGCAGCTGTTAGCCCGTATTCTGGATCCGAACAAGCGTGTGCAGGAGGCTGCCTGTTCCGCCTTTGCCACTCTGGAGGAGGAGGCGTGTATGGAGTTGGTGCCCTATCTCGGTGTCATCCTACAGACCCTGGTGGCCGCCTTCGATCGATATCAGGCCAAGAACCTGCTGATTCTCTACGATGCAGTCGGTACTCTGGCCGACTCGGTCGGCCATTACCTCAATGCCCAGGTATCTACTCTACTCTACGCACAGTATGTGTCTATTGACCAACCTAATCAATGTCACACGTGGGAATCGGCTATCGTTGGACAATCTGGAGTGACTGGGTTCTTCTATGTGCTCCAACGTGTAGATGTAGACCTTGACTGACTTTCCTGGTTACACGTACTAGTCCTATTTGATTGTTAACAGGAGTATATCGATTTGTTGATGCCTCCTTTGATCGCCAAGTGGAATCGACTGGGTGACGAGGACAAGGAGCTGTTTCCCCTACTGGAATGTCTCTCTTCGGTTGCTACCGCACTGCAGACTGGCTTCCTACCCTACTGTCGTCCCGTATTCGAACGCTGCATCAAGCTCATTCAGAAGAGCGTGCTGCAAATCACGGTGAGTTGCGTTTGAAAACTGAAGTGGCATAAAGATTCCCGGATTTTTGCCTGTCCTTCCTCCACCTTCCTAAAGTCAGCGCGCTGCGGTGTTTAAGAAGGTCCGCGGTGCGTTGGTAGCGGGAAGAATAGTGATGTTAGAAGCTCTGCGTCTCCACGCTTCAGATCGCGTATTTGAAGCTAACGATGCAGAGCCAACATATTCTGTACATTTGCGAATCATTGGATGATTAGAGAATTGTCTTTGTGCCTTTGCCCGTGCTGTGCAATTTACATGTGTATTCCTGCAGAATAGGAATAGATGAAACGCGGAGGAGAGCCGTCTATTTTGGCAGCACGGGCAGAGGCCCTCTCTTCTCTCTGACGACTAAAGTCTGACCAGAAAGAGTTCGAAAGGGTTCTTGCTGGCCGGTTGCATTCATTCTGACCCATTATTACATCAATTTTATCAGAAAGAGTTCGCTATGTCATTCAAGGCGCGTTGCATAAAATAGATTCACAGATGCGGATTTCTGTCCGTGCTTCGTGTACTCCTATTTGCAGAAGTGCATGCATACTACGCAGGACGACTTGAGTCCCATAGCGAACTCTCTCTCTGGCCAGACCAGACCCTAGAGCTGGAGGGTGTGTGTGTGTGTGTTAGGCGGCGACGGAGAGTGGTGGGAGAGTGGAGGCGCCGGAGAAGGATTTCCTCATCGTGGCATTGGACTTGCTCAGTGGAATGGCGGAGGGACTGGGCGCACAGATCGAGCCGCTCGTCGCACAGTCAAACCTCGTCCAGCTCATAGCCCAATGCTCCCAAGTACGCTATTCTACATGATTTATTTGCTTGTGACCTGCTCAGACAGTTTGCTTTGGTATGGTAATGTTTGAAACTTACTAGCTGTAAAAGTAGTGTCGCTGTATTCTGCAGGACTCAACGTTAGAAGTGAGGCAAAGCTCGTATGCGTTGTTGGGAGATTTGGCGAAAGCTGCTTACCGTCATGTTGAACCATTCTTAGGTATGCAAGACACGACGGTGTTGTTGTAGTACGCGCAAGCAACAAAACAGTATGCACCGAGTAAGTGTGCACTGCCTATCGTTGTCCGCGATGATGCAAATATCTTAGGACACCTTGGAATTTACTCGTGACCAAGAATGCACCTTCACTGAGCGGATAAAATTATGCAAACAGCACTTGCAGTGTTACGTCATGCACAACCCAAATAACACCTGAACGAACGCAGTACGTGTTTTTGCTGTGTAGATGTTTTCTTGCCAATTCTGGCGCAGAATCTGAACCCTGAGTGCATTTCCGTCTGCAACAACGCCATTTGGGCCATCGGAGAAATTTCTGTGCAAATGGGTACGACTTTTATTGCGTGCAGTCTTTGTGATTTAATCAGTGTGGACTTGACATGCTGTTTTCTCCATAGGTCCGGGGATGCGCGGATATGTTGGAGCTTTCCTGCCATCTCTCGTTTTTACCATCAATCGCGACAAGACGCCAAAGACGCTACTGGAAAATACGGGTGAGCACAGCAGCTGAATGTACTCTGTTGCCTTAGCTTAGGAAAGAAGCGTGCGTAAAAGTTGAGTGCGCGCTGTCTCCTTTGATTCAATAGTATATGGCCATGCAACGCTGGAAACTGGTATATCCCCCTTGCTTGAGTATAACTTCCAAGTACTGTACCTCAAAATATGCATCCTCCACATACCTCTCATGAACGTAAGTTTTCTCCCATGTATTATTTATATCCCCCTCAGGTATATTCCCTGGTGTATTACCCCTATTAGATCTGCTCAGTTTTTGTATGCATAGCCCCCGGGGCTATTCACCCAGAAATTCGGTGAGCCTTGTTGAGTGTCGGCGTTTTTCAGCAATCACCATTGGGCGTTTGGGTCTGGAATGCAGTGCGGAAGTCGCTCCGTGTCTGTCGCAGTTCATTCGACCGTGGTGTTTGGCGCTGAGGAATATTCGCGACAACGAGGAGAAGGCGTCCGCCTTTCGCGGCCTCTGCTTGATGATCAATCTCAATCCCAGCGGAGTTGTACAGGATTTCATCTTTCTTTGCGACGCCATCGCTTCTTGGAATCATCCGCCGCAGGACCTCAGAGACATGTTCTCAAAGGTAGCTCATACTGTTTCTCACGCTACCTACGGCTGTACCACGACTACGTACGTACTGTACCTATTATTCGAATCGCCGTGATGAGAATGACAAAGCGAAGCAATCTGCTGCAGTGTGCTCACTCCTAATGTATTCATACTGTCTGAGCGATAGGCCGCCTTGTGTGCGCATCGGTCATTGCATGTATGACAGTTTAGTAGTAGCTACTGTTTGTGTGTTTCAGATTCTGCACGGTTTCCGGAGTCAGGTGGGTGATACAAACTGGACCATGTTCACTAATCAGTTCCCGGTTCCACTCAAGGAACGACTTCAGGCTCAGTACGGCGTATGAACTGACAGGACGAAGTGCATACCTGGAAAGCGAGATGTACTGGAGTACTATCCGTACGACTGAGCAGCCTTTATTTTGAGACTTTTCAGATGTGTGCAGCTTTTAAGGCTTTCCCGTTCCGTACTTCGTGTGGGTGTCTTTTGGTGCGATACCTGCATAGTTTTCTTTCCGTATGAGTTGAGATAGTGTGTAATTTTTACGATTTTATGTTCGTTCATGTTTCGTGTGTTAGTTTACCTTTATGTTTTGTTCTGTGGATAACCAAGAGCATGACCTGTCCCTATGTGCGCCTTGTCCTGTTTGCAGCATTGATTCGCTTAGCGTTGCAGATGGTACAGTACTGGGGTTGGTTAGATTCAGTTTTGGTATTGTATGAGTCGAGAATAGCGTCTTGCCTCTTACTTGTTTTGGCCATTTCTTTGGATTTGTTTCTGTGTCGAATACAGTTCTCTTTGTTGAAATTGTAGTTTCTCTGCACTCATGCAAATAATATATCGGTAGCCGAAGTTTTATTCCTTGGGTTTAGAAAGTCTCTCTTTATGGACCATAATTTCTCCGTTCCGTTATTCATTATGGGGGTTGATTTGGTTTGATTTCGATGCGTACGGTAACATTTTGCTCACTTTTCTCACGCCTGGGTTTATTTACTCTTCGATTGATTGATCTTTTGACAAGATTGTTGTTTCGTTTTTCGCGGGTTTTAATTCTCATTTACCACGTGTCATCGTGTACAAATTTGTTCTAGTGCCCAGCCCAACTGATTGGTACAAGCTAAGCCAATCATCAACCCTATCAGGAATCAAATCAAACCAAACAAACGGCAAGACGGGGAGGAGATGTGCAAAAAACTGAATATAACATTTTATGTGGGATGGCCACGGTATTTTTGGCTTCGTGCTAGATGAAGTTTCGTAGCTATGTGGCTTTTGAGCTTCTATGCCGGCCGTATGTACAGTACGTACGTCGTATAATGGTGTACCATTCGGCGGCTGGGTGTCTGTCTGTCTGCTGCTCTTGTTCCTTTGTTTTGCCATTTTGTGATATGTGTGACGTTGATTATACGTTCCTCGCTTCTCGGCCCAGCTTGGATATCCCCATCATTGGTTGTCATGCCTTTTTTTGATTCTGTTAGTTAACATGATATCTCGCACGCCAATGACAGTTAGTTTTCAGCTACAGGTACATAGGCATGGAATGGTTATTGTTGAGTGGATAGCCGAAATATGTTTATACAAGTGACGTATACCTAGTGTACATTATTCTGTTTGCTTCATCCTATGCTACGATATTCTACCTGCCTCCTACTTTACTTTTGATACAATACGCTTCGTGCTTTTATTATGTTCCTTGTAATCTCTTTGTTTTTGTGTCGTCTCCGTTTTCGTGCAGTCTCGTCTCAGTTTTATCGTCCGGGTATCATTTCATGTGTGCTTTCTGTTTTTTGGTTTGTTTTGTTTTGGTATTTGTGTGTGAGTGAAGTATGTGTGTCCACCAGTGCGCTTCGTGTGATGTCTTTTCCTAATTTTTCTTGGCTGTCCTCTCGTCCTTTTCTGTGTCTTTTTGTTCCGTTTGATTCGGTTATGTGGGTGTGGTGTTGGTCGGTGGGTACGAGGTGCCGCACGTAGGTACGGTATAGCCTATACATACATATTATACGCATGTTCACCCTCTAATCGGATAACATTGTTGTGAGTGTTTCAGAGTTTCTTACGCAGCGTGTCCTGTTCAGTTTTGATGGTTTAATGAGCTGCGAGTTGCTAATGTGTTCATTTTTTCTGCCCACTGTGTTGTATATAGGCATAGGGGCAAGCAATATGCATGTACGTATGTGTGTGTGGTATACTGTTTGTGCGTAGTACTGTACATGCTGGTTGCGAAGTACTCTTTTGTTTCTTCCAGTTTTGTGGAAATAAACTGATTTCGCTATGTTTGTTGCTTTGCTGGACCGTGGGAGATACACAAGCATCTAATTATTTCTGTTCACAGTGATACACGGTTGGTAGGTGTATAGGTTACTATTTTATTTACTTGATCTGGTATTGCATGCATTCATTTCGCTGCCGTAGTTCGCATGCACTTTGTTTGGTTGGGCTAATCGAACGGTCGTCGTTCTCTGCCTCTGAGTTGGGATCCTCATTTTTCTCCGTTGGTTTGGAGATGTTTCAGAGCCAGAGCATCAGCGAAGGCGTCGTAATGAGGCGGTTAATGCCGTACGTACATGCTCTGATGGCTGTTACTATTTTGTTAAAGCAATTTCGTTGGTGAATTTGCTTCTTGTTTGCTCATAATTACGTGAACGAGTAGAAAAGTTTATTTTTAGTTTTTTTTTAGTTTTTTGGTTACAAAAGTGGTTTCACTTGCGTTCTTCAAATTGTTTTCAGCTGCAAAATTTCGAAATATTTTACTGATTTTGTCTTTCACTTTGTTCTTGCAAGTTTTTGTTCTTGCTACGTTTTTGTGTGTGTTTGTTTTGTTGGCTCATCTACTTGCCGATATGGGCCGTTTACCTAATAAAGTATGACATCGCTGCGCTGGCTCTATACGTAGTTTAAGAAGGCAATAGGCATTGTATAATAGTATGGGTGTGTGTATGTACCTACCTCTGGTCTGGTGTACTTCGGTTCGGTTGTAGATCGTTCACATCGGTCTTGCACGGTTTGTCGCTGTCTTATCACTAT